>JAJJLU010000606.1:0-27534 GCA_023807065.1 Isotricha intestinalis | reverse complement strand
TTTTTTTATTAATATAAATTGTTTGAGATATAAATGAATTATTAAAATATAATAAACTATCAAAAAAGAAAAAACTTTAATTCTATAATGGATATTTTATAACAATAAATCTATTAATTTTAAAATAATAAATAAATAATAAAAATAAAAAAAAAATTAAAGAAAAAAATAAAAATTTAAAAATTAAACAAAACAAATAAATAAATGAACAAAAATTCTTTAAAATCAATAGGTTTAATCTTCTTAATTTTATCCTTAGTAAAAAAAATATTATATAACCAATATTTTTATTAAAAAAAGATATTTTCAATAGCATGTATAATATTATCAGGATTACATTTCCGTCACACAAGTATGACATGGACAAAACATGGATATGGAGCATTAGGAGCATTAGAATTATCATGTATAATATTATCATTTATTGTAATATTTATTGGTTTCATATCAATAATACCAGAAATAAAAATATGTACAATAATATTTATAATATTAAGTTTCCTTTGTTCACTTTTTGTTCTTGCAGTTTCAATTTTTTGCTTCATTGCAACAAAAACAAGATATTGGGATGACTATTTAGGTTGTAATGCAAATTATAAAGGCTTTTTATCTGTTTGGAATTCAGTTGATACTTATTTACAATTAGTTGATTCTTATTTATGTGGTCCAAAATGTCCTTGTAAATTTAATAATAAAATGATTAATTTATATACTTCTAATACTAGTACTTCTCCTTATTTTAATTTATGGTTTATTGATAATTATTCCTTTTATAGAAAAAATATTAATTATTGTATTAAATCAGGAAATCCAAAAGCAAAAAGTTCAAAAAATGACAAAAAAGAATTATATGAAGAATTAAAGAAAATATATGTAAAAAGAAATGCATATTTTGGTCATACATTTAAAGTAAATTGGTTTCATACATATTATAAACATATAGAAACTCATTTTAAATGTACAGGTTTTTGTGGTACAACATATTTTAATGAAAATACGAACACAAATCAAAAAATAGTAAAATATTTATTTAGTGATATGACTAAAGAAATTCCACAACATTTTGGTTGTATTGGAGCAATTATGGATTGGTTAAGAAAAACTTTAATTGCTTTTGCTATTATTTGCTTACTTCTTTTTCTTTGTCTAATTATCTTATTTGTTATTAATTTAATGATTCTTTGCTCTGATAATGATACTATTGATGATGATGAAAGTAAAAGTGAAAGTGAAAGTATTTCTCCAAGAGAAGATCCTGAAAAAAATAAATTAAAAGAAAATAAACAAGACAATGTATCTAGTAAACAAGAAAGTGTTATCACTAATTTAGAAAATGTCTCTTTTGAACCCACTAACGAACAAAGACACGAAAAAGATATTAAATTTAATCCTTCTATTCTTAATCAATAAAAATTTTGTTTTTTTTTTGTAATCGAAGAAAAATAATATTGATTATATAAATAAATCTTTTTTTATATTTTTAAAAATTTAAAAAAATAATTCTCAAAATAGTTATTTTATAATAAAATATTTTCTAAAATAAAATATAAAAAAACAAAAGAAATATATGAAATAAAAATAACATAATTAAAAATTTATATTAAAAAACAATAAATTTTACTTTTCTTTAATTCTTTTATGATTAGCATCAATTTTATGTCCTTTCTCGTCTAAATAATATTTCTTAACTTTTCCATCAGAGCTTTTTTCTTCAACTTCAACTTTTTTTTTACCATTTTCATAAGTAGTTTTCTCAGTTTTTGTGATAGTTTTTCCATTAACACTCATAGTACTAGTTTTAATACTGGTTCCATGTCCTCCGAAATCAGAACCCATATCAAAATTAGAAAATCCTTTAAAATCACCAAAACCTTGAAAACCAAAAAAATCATCATCATCATCATCAAATTTGAAACGATTTCCAAAACCCTTTTTCATTCTTTCAAAAGGATCATTATCTTTAAAAAAGTCTTTAAACATATCGAAAGGATCAAATCCACTTCCAAAGTCAAAATTGAAATCCATATTTATTCCATTTTTATAAGCATCGTATTCTCTTCTTTTTTCTTTATCTCCTAAAACTGCATAAGCTGCTGATATTTCTTTAAATTTTTTTTCTGCTTCTTCTTTGTTATCTGGATTTTTGTCTGGATGCCATTTTATTGCTAATTTCTTATATGATTTACGTATTTCCTCTTGAGTGGCTTCTGGCTTTACGTTTAATATTTGATAATAATCTGGTTCATCTGACATTTTTTTTTAATATGATTTTTTTTTTCTCTTGTTATAGTGTTTTTTTCAAGATTCATTCTAGAAATGTTAAATTTTTCAAAGGGAAATTATTCTTTTTTTTATTTTTTTTTATTTTTTTTTTTTCAAAGATGTAAAATAAAAGATTTTTCTTTTTTTAATATTTCTTGTTTTTATAAAGATAATATTAAGCCGTTATATACTAATCCATGAAATTAATAAAATATAAGAATTAAAAAATAATAATATTAAAATCACAAATAAAAAAATAAATTTCATTTAAGAATAAAATATAAAAATCAAATTTAATGAAAATAATAAAAGATGAGGAGAAACAATAATAATAATGTTTCCATCTATAAATGATAAAGAAATATTACAAGGGAAAAAAAATAAAAATATAAAAAGAGGAAAACATTTAAACATAAAAGAAAAAAATAAAATTATTAGTGGAATTTATATATCAAGAATTGTTACTTTATGAAGAATTCGCTTAAAAAGTTATAAAAGAAAAATATTAAATAAAGAGAAATTTGAAATAAAAGAATAGTTAAATTAAATATTTAAAAAATAAATAAATAATAAAAAAATTAAAATTTAAATTAAAAAATGAATATTCAAATGTTTTTTTCATCATATTTTTCAAATAAAAATCAAAATATAGAAGAAATTTTACCAAGATTTATTCAAGAAACAAAAAGTGAATTTGTATATAAAATATATACCGAAACTTTTATAAATTATTACACACAAAAATTAAATCAATTTTTTCAAAATATAACACAACAAAAAGTTCTATATTGCAAAAAATGTTTAAATAATGCAAGTATAAATTTAAAAGAATGTATTTCATTACATAATATAAATAACATTGCTTTTTCATTTGATTCTTTATTTCAATATTTTGAAGAAATAATAAAAACAGAATTATTTATAAGTCAAAAATTTAAAATTTATTTAAAAAAAGAATTAAATGATTTTTCCCTTTCTCAAGAAATAGCTTTTCATTTTTTATCTCATATAACCAAATTAATTAAATTAAGATTATTTATATTACTTGAAAAATTTAAATCTGAAAAGAATATAAATGACCCAAATATAGTAATATCAATAAATATAAAATTAATATTAAAAAATTTAAAATTATTTGAAATTTACCAAGATTCTTTATCAAAATTTATAAAAGAAGAAATAAAAAATAATTTAGAACCATATTTAACAATTCATAATAAACAAATAATACATGAAATGATAAAAATATTTGAAAATTATTATTTGGAATGGTCATATTTAAATGATACATTAAATATAGAAAAAATATCAAATACATCAAAGCAAAATTACAAAGAAACATTTATAAAAATAATAAAGAAAAATTTTATCAAAATGAAGCTTGAAAAATTCTTTGAAATAATAAGTAATTACCCAGAATCAACAGAAACAATATATGATATAAAATTATGTATATCAAATTATAATCAAAGTGAATTTGTATCAACAATTGAAAATCAAATATCATCTCGTTTATTAACACCAGGAATATCAACTAGATTAATAATAGAAATCTTTATAAGAATAATAAAAATAATGAAAACAATAGAATCAAGTGGTTATTTATTAAATTTAATATCAGCTCCAATAAAAGAATATTTAAGATTAAGAAAAGATACAATGCAATGGATAATAACAACAATTTTAAGTGAAGATGATAATAATATTATTGAAGATATGAGCAAAGCTTATGTTAGAAATATTAAAACTCAAGATTATGATTATTTAAGTTCTGATGATGAACCTGAAAGTTGGGAACCTATAAATATTAAAGGAATTAAAGGCATTTTTATTGAAAATAATAATGATTTTAAAAAAAATAAAACTGATATTATTTCTACTTTAGTTAATATCTTTGGTTCTCCTGAAAAATTTATGGAGCAATATAGAAGAATGCTTTCTGAAAGGAAAATTAATGATAATAATTTTATTTTAGAAAATGAAATTAAAAATTTAGAATTACTTAAATTAAAATTCGGAGAAAATTTATTGAATAATTGTGATGTTATTATTAAAGATATAAAAGATAGTAAAAAATTAAATCAAAATATTTTAAAAGATGAACTTATAATTGTTTAATTATTAATAAAAATTATTGGCCATTTTTAAATAATAATATATTTGATATTAATGATATTTCTTCAGTTTATAAAGAAGATATTCCAGAAACAAAATATGATATTTTTTTAAAGGAAGTAAAAGAACATATCAATAATTATAAAAAGAATTTTTCAAAAAAAAATTTTTCTCGAGAATTAACATTATATTCAAATGTAGGATATGCAAATATAACATTAACATTTAAAAATGGTGATTTTAATTTTATAGTAACACCATTAAGTGCATTTATAATACAAATATTTGATAAAGAAAATGAAAATTATTTTAAATTATATAATTTAGAATTTATATCAAAAAAATTAAAAGCTGATTTAGATGATGTTAAAAAATCAATAAATTTTTGGGTAACAAAAGGAGTTTTAAAAGAAATAATAAATAATGGAAATATAAATTATGAACCAAATGATTATTTTCAAAATGTAGAACAAAGTGAAATTATTATTGAAGAGAATATAAATAATTTTGAATATCCTGTTGAAGTTTCTAATAGTAATTTAATTGAAAATTCTCTTGTTTCTATAATCAAAAGTTCTGGACCTAAAAATTTTGAACAACTCTATAAAAACTTAATTAGTTATCAATTAGAAATTTCTGAAATTAAATTAAAAGATTTATTAGGAAAAATGACTTTAGAACAAAAAATTTTTAAAGAAGGAGAAAATTATAAACTTATTGTTTCAAATTAATAATTTTTTTATTGTTTTAATTATATGTTTATATCATATTTAAAAAAAAATAGGATAACTTATGCTTACATGTCTTTTTAAATATTAACAAAAATATAAATTTAAATAAAATTTACTTATTTATTGTTTCTTTATTTACATTATCTTCAATTAATTGTTGATAATCATCAAACCTTAAATAACAAGTTACGGCTTTTTTTAAGAAAAAATTAAAAAATTTTTTTAATTTTTTTTCTATACATACATTATCAAAAATTTTATTAGTTTTAATTGTTGAAAACACTCTATCACATAATGACCTTAATTTTTTATTAAAATTAGGACCAAATTTATTTATATTCGAATAATATTCTTCTTTGAAGTTATCAATCACTTTTTTTTTAATTTCATGAAAAATATCATTGGAAAATTTTTTAAGAAAAATTTTTATATCTTCTGAAATTAAAATCAAAATAACTTCCATAAAAATATCAATTGGGATTTTTATGTTTCTATATATTGTATTGAACTAAGAAAAATTATATATGTTATAAAAAAAAAATTAAAGTTTCAAAAGAAAGGAAATAAAAATTTTTAAAAGAAAAAGGAAAAATAAAACTTACGTTTTTATTATTATTTTCAATATCAAAAGGTTTGTGATTATGGAAAAACTGTTTAATATCCTCTTTTTTATTTCTAAATTTAAAACAATCTATTTCTTTCTTATAAATAAATTTAATTCTATAATAGCAAGCTTCAGCATTTAATCTTTTTTTTTTTGAAAAATCAAAGCTAAAATTATCATTTAAATCATCAAAGGAAGAAAATAAAATATCTTGATTAGATAAATTTAAATCGTTTGATTCTTTTTTAATGTTATTACAACAACTACAACAAAATATAACAATTGTTTTTTTTGATGATTGAATCCTCTTTAAATTATATTTTGTTTTTAAAATATAATTTTCCATAAAAGCACAAACTTCTTTTATTGAAGAAAAATCATTTTCAACAAGTCTAATTAAGTTAAATATTATATAGTAAAATTACCTTGTAATGTAATCATAAATTTCTACAATTTCTTTTTCTGAATAATAATTTTTAAAAGTATCAAAGGTTGAATATAACTTTTGTATATAATCATTATTTATTTCAATCTTTTCATATGAAGTTGAATATTTTTCCATCCTTTAAAAATGCAAAAGTTTTACTGTTTTTAGAATTTTTTTTTAAATAAACTAACTTTTATTTTTTTTTTTTGTGCTTTTAACAAAAAAATTTATTATTTTTAAAAGATTTTTTCAGGAATGACCTTTAACAAACAGTAAATAAGATATAATATTTCTTCTTTATTATTATGAATATCTTTGACAATAATTAGAATGCATTTTAATTTTTGATTAAAAATAATAAGCGTTAAATAACCTTCTTAAAATATGTCAATAATATTAAATTCGTTTTAAATTATTTTATACATTTATAAAGAGATAAAACCTTGTAAGCATATTGTTACAAATTTATATTTTTTATTTATTTCAATTATTCAATAATTAACAATTATTTCGTTATTAATGTTAACGACTTTTTACTTTTTTCAATATAATATTTTAATTTATAAAACTTTATTTTGAAAAAAAGAAAATAAAGTATCTTTTTATTTTGTTTATTCATACTTTTATATTACTTAATCCAAAAAACTTCGTAAAGTCTTTTAGTTTTTTAACTTTTTTAAAAATTTAATTTAAATTTATTTTCGAGAAATTAATTGATTTTTTTTCATTAAAATGAATTCTAAATAGTATAAAATAAATATAGATATTATTGTAACATTTTCTCAAATAATAAAAATAAAAAGAAAGTATTATTTAATTCAATTCAATGATTTTATATTTTAAAAAAAGAAACATTGACTTTAACTTATATTACTATATAGTGATTATTTAATAGCGAATTAAAAATTATAAATGAATATTTGAAAAGAGTTTATCTTTAATAATAATAATTTAAATTAATAAATAGATATTTAATAAAAAAATAATTTTAATAATTTTCAATGAAAATAATCACTGTAAAATGAATTAATGAATAAAATATCTTATATACCTTAATTAATGTAATTAATTCAAAATATAAAATATAAATTAAGAAAAATGAATTGAATATATAAAAATAGGAACTTCTCATACAAAAATAATATTATAATCAATTAAATTAAATTTAAATAAAAAAAAGATTTAATTAAAATTTAATATTTACAAAAATTAAACATAAAAAAAATAATATAAAATAATATATTAAAATATTTATTCATTTCTATTATTATTATTATTAGTAACTACAAATTTTGCAGTTTTTAATTCTTTATTTCTTTGATCCCATAACCATTTATAAACTTTATTTTCTTTTAATCCAGTTTCATCACTTAATTTTTTAATTTGTTTTTTTGTCCAATGTTTATTTTCATTATAAAATAAAGAAAGAAATTTTAATTGTTGAGAATTTTTTCTAAATCTTTTTTTTTTTTTTGAAGAATTAATTGATTCAGTTAAATTAGTAGAATCAGAACATTCAAAAATTTTTTTTTTTTTAATTATTCTTGGAGAAGAAAATAAAAAGTGTTTATTATTAAATTTATTCTTATTATTATTTTTAGCATTTAAAAAAATATCATTTTTAACACTATTAAAAGTTTCATATAAATTTTTTTTAGTTTGTTCATTTTGATTAATAATATTTTTATTTTCATTTTGAATTTTATATTCTGAACCAGGAGTAATTTTTAAACTTGATTTTTCTAAACTAGATTTAAATAAAAAAAAATTATCTTTATTTTGTAAATAAGGTGAATTATTATTTTCTTGTTTTTTTCCACTTGAAAATAAAGTTCCAAAAAAATAATTAAAATCAAAATTAAAAGGAGTTGAATTATTTGGATTTTGAATTAAAGTTTGTTTATTTGGAGTCTTATATATTTGAGGTATATTATTTCTTATTTTTGATACTTCTGATATTGGCATAAATTTTGATGATAGGTTTGAATTCGGAAGAGGCCACATTTAAATTTTTTTAATTTTAAATTTTATCTTTTTTTTTAAATTTGATTTTATTATATTTAAATTATTATTATTTATCATCTTTTTACCTATATAAAATATATTAATAATATAATTATAAAATATTTTATTTAATTTCATTATTTTTTTTTCATTTTTTTATTTCTTTTATTATAATTCTAAGTTTATTTTTAAATTTTTTTTAATTAGAGAATTTAAAATATTTGAAAGAAGTTTATAGTATTTAAAACTTTGATTCTATTTATATATTTATATTTTATTTTTATTTGTGTAAATAATATCCGCAATTCCTTTATAATTAATATCTTATATCAACAATTGAAACTATATATAAAAATCAATTTCATTATTAATAATTTTAAACAACATTGAAACTTCTTTCAAAGAATTTTTAAAAATTGTTAAGTTTAAGAATTTTTTACACTTATTTAGTTTTTAAAAAAAACTTTATAAAAATATCTAAATTTTTAAATAAAATTTATTTATAATCATAATGAATGAATAAAATATATATATAAAATTTTATTTCATTTTAACAAAATTCTATTCAAAAATTTATATTTTAAATGATTTTATTAATAACATTCCACATATATGACAATTTTAACCCATAAATTAATTTTCGATTAATTTACAATTTTATAATGATATAAATAAAAATAATTGAATATTGAAATAATATTAAAACAATATGAAATAATTTATTAACATTATCATTATTAACATTAATAACATTAATTATCAATTATTAACCAAAAAAAATATAATGAGTAAAAAAAAATTATTTTGTTTTTTTAACCAAATTTTTCATTTCCAACAAAGCTTTATCCTTATCTTCATTATTATCGAAATTTTTTAAAATAACAAATAACTGTTCATTTCTTTCTTTATATAAAGAAATTAATTTATCTTTTTGAGATAAATTAAAATTAGATAAATTAATTAAGTGATAAAAGCATCCTTTATAATTTTCATTTAAATCAGCAATTAATCTTAAAGTTTCAATAAATTCATTATGATCTTTAGTAACAGCATAAACTTCAAAAGCAGAAATTAAACCTTTATCATCTCCTTCGATTTTTTTATTAATAATATCATATGTATTTTTATCTATACAAAATTCTCTATATAAAAGTGATATTATTTCTTTTTGTTTATTTAAAACATTTTTTGATTTTACTATTTCTGGATGAATAAACCAATATAATTTATCTTTACTATCTTTTACTGCTTGTGGTGTTTTATTTGGAAAATTATTATTTTGCTTTTTATTTTTTTTTATATTTTCTTCTTTTATTTCTATCTTTAGTTCTTTTTCTAAAAATAAATTTATTGATTCTGAAAATTCTTTAAAATTTTTACTTTTTTTATAATTTTCATATATTAATTTTAAATCCTTATTTTTTGATGTAAATTTCTTTTTTAAAAAATTGATTTTATTTTTACTTAAAGAAAGAGATGATAAATTATTTTCAAATATTAATATAGAATTATCATTATTTTTATCTATTGAATTGTCTAAATCTTTATTAATTAAAAAATTATTATTTGTCTTTGAAAAAGTTTTTTTCCCTTCATAATTCCTTGTATTTATAATTATATCATTAAAAGCTTTTTTTGGTGTATCTTTTATTTTAAAAGTAGAAAAAAAAGGAGAATTAATTTTATTTTTTAAAATTTCTTTTATTTTATCTTTATATAATAAGATATTTTTATTTTTTTTATATTCTTCAATAATTTTATTTATTTTTGTATATTTATTATTTATCATTGAATTAATGTGTTCAATTTCTTTTTTTGTGATTTCTAATTTATTTAAATCATTAATAAAAGAATGAATAATTTTTTCTTTATTTGATTCATAATGAAAAAAAAGAGGTTTATTATTATTATTCTCATTATTATTATTTTCATCATCTGAGTAATTATATCTATCTGAATTAACATTATTTTTAAAATTTTGAATAATAAAAATTAATTCTTTACAAAATTGATTAATTGAATGATGCTTTGTTAAATTTTGATAAGCTTTAATAACATCAAAATTGTTTTCAAAAATTAATTTATTTAATATATCAATATTTATATTAGAAATTTTAATATTATTTTTTTTCCCATAATTTATTATTTCTCTATCTATAAATTTTTGACATCTATCATTTAATTCTTTTCCTAAATTTTCAGATTTAATATTATGAATATAAATATTTCTAAAAGATTGATATTCATCTTTATTATTATTATAAATAAAATCAAAAACAATTTTATTTTTATCTTCTAAATATTTTTGAATATGAGTAGATATTTTTTTAATACTTTTTTTAGAATGATACATTTTTTTTTTCATTTCAATTCCATTCATTTCATTTTCAACTGTTGCTTGAGGAGAAGTATTATGTCTTTCTTTACTTCGTAAAAATTCATTTTCTTTATTATGAGAAAAAGATTTATAATTATTAAAATTATTTATTTGTATTTTTTGAGTTTGAAATATTGATTTTCTTTTATATCTTATTATTGCTTTTTGAAAAGCTTCTATTAAAATATTTAAATCTAAATTTATTTTAAAATTTTTTATTGCTTTCATTATTGATTCATTTTCATATTTAATCATTAATCTTATTATATTTAAATTTTCTCCATAAAAATATTCTTTCATTTTTTCATATATTTTTTCTCTATATTCATTTTCATCTTCAATGTCAGTTAAACTTTTTATAATATCTTTTTTTAATTTTGTACTTTCTGATTTTGAATTTTTAATATTTTCATAAAAATAAAATAAATTCTTTAAAAAATTTTCTTGAGAAATTTTCCCTAATTTATATAAAAGAAATTTCTGATATAATTCTTTATTATTTTCATTCATCATTTTATTTAATTCAATTAACATATCTTCATTTATTAATTTAGAAGCTAAAAATTGTAATAAGTAAGCACTAAATAATTGTAAATCTTGTTGATTAATTTCTCTTATTTCATCAAAAGAAAATTTTTTAAAAAAAATATTATTATTATTATTTAAATTATTTTCAGGTAAAGAAATCATTTTTTTTCCATCAATAAAATAATTTGCATAATAATTTCCTACTTTCGGAGAATTATTTAAAATAATATTATTATTCCTTAAATTCTTATCATCAGTTGAAAAACTTATATTATTTATTCTTTCATTCATTTTATCTTTTCCTAAAATTAATTCGTAATATATATTATCATTTTTTTGAAGAATATTAAAATTATTTATTGCTGAAGATAATGTAAAATAATTTCCTTCAGAATCTTTTATTCCTTTTATTTTATTTGGAGAAGAATCAATCATTGTTGATAATAAATCTTTTAATTCTTTTTCATCTCCTGAGATTTGAATGTTTATAAATTTATGATTGGGAAGAAGTAATTTTATCATTTTACCATAATCCATTTTTTTTAATTTGAAATCATTATTTTTTTATTATTTAAATATACTAAAACATATTCTTTTATAATATTTTTCATTATTATTTAGTTAATTATTTGTTTTTTTTAATGTTTTTATTTTTCTTTAATTTAATTATTTTTTTTTTTCTAATCATATATTTTAATGAAATATTTATTATATTACATTTTCTTTTATATTTTTTATTAAATATTTAAACTAATAAAAAAACTATATAGTTTTAAAAAATAAATCAAAAATGTTTCGAACGTTATTTTGATATTAAAGATTTTTTAAATCAATAAATTTATTTTTATATTCTTTTCTTTTTTGATTATTCTTAGGAGACTTTAATAAATCTTCTTTTTTCATTAAATTATAATAATAATTATCAGAAACTTTTTTATCTTGAGAAAAAGAATTATTCTCCATAAAAAAAAACGTAGATTGAGTATTATTTAATCTATGAGAAAAAATAGAATCATTTAATTTATTATTATTAAAATATTTAGGGCTTTTAAAATAATTAAATTTAGAATTTTTATAATCTAAATCTAATTTACTATTAAACAATTGAATATCAGGAATATGAAATTTAATATCTTTTACTAATTCTTCTAATTTTTGAATATGTTTATTATTATTATTAATTAATTTATTTTTTAAATTTTTTTTAATTAAATTAGGATTATTAAATTGAATAATATTACTTGTAATATTATTTTTTTCTGGTGTTTTATCTTTTTTCTTTTTTAAATTTAATATTTGAATACTATTACCAATAAAGTTTTTATTAGAATTATTATTTATTCTTGAAAATTTAATAGTATCAATTGATTTAAAATTTAAATCATTATTTTTATTTAATTGAAAAATTTCTTTTTTAAATTCATTTCTTGTTGAATTTGGAATTTTTGAAGATTGAATTCTTTCAAATTTTAATTTTTCATTGTTTAATATTTTATTCTTTGATATATTTGGTAAAAATGTATAACTTTTACTTTGAAAATTTAATTGTTCTTTTAATTTCTTTCTAAAAGTTAAATTCGATATTTTATTCTTTATTGAATTTGTATCTATTTTTTTATAAATTATTTCTTTTTTTTCTATATTTTCACTTTTCTTTTTTTTTATTAGTTTATTAGTAACATCATTCATTATTTCATTATTATTTTTTTCAGAATTAAAATAAAAAGAATAATTTATTTCATTTGTATCATTTTCATTTGATTTTATTGTTTTTATTTTATCACCTTCTAAAAATATTTTACTTTGAATTTTATTTAATGATTGAGTTGATGAAAAATTTTCTGAAAAATTTTGATTGAAATTTTTCTCATTTTCATCTTTTGAAATTTTTTTCTCATTTGATAAATTTTTTAAAGAAAAATCATTTTTAATATTTTTTTTCATAAAATTTAAATTCATTGAAAATCTTTTATCCTTTATATTTTTATTATTTTCTATTTTCTTTTGAGAAATTTTGTTATATAAAGTATCTTTTTCTTTATCCTTATTAATTATATTAATATTAATTTTTTTATTATTTTCTTTTTTATCGTTAATAAAACTATTATTATCTTTGATTAAATCATTTTTTTTATTTTGTTCTTTTTTTAAATCTTTTTTTTCTATACTTTCATTGTCTTTAGATTCATTATTTTTTTCACTATAATTATCATTATCAATCATTTCATTTTTATTTAAATTATCATTTTCAATATTTTCATTTTTATTTAAATTATCATTTTCAATATTTTCATTTATATTTAAATTATCATTTTCAATCATTTCATTTTTATTTAAATTATCATTTTCAATCATTTCATTTTTATTTAAGATAATAGCATTATTAATATTTTCATTATAATTATAAGAATTAACTAAATTATTATCATTATGATTATCATTAATTTTAGATTCATCATTTTCTTCAAAGAATTGTTTTTTAGAAAAATCAATTTTTTTTGCAAAATTAATAACTTCTCTTTTTTTAACATCTTCTTTAATATTATATCTAAATCTAACATCTTTAATAAATTCACTTACTTGAGTAAATCTATTTTTAATTAAAATAAATTCTTTTTTATATCCTTCAAATTTTTTATAAACTAAATTAACAATATCTTTATGGAATTTAACTTCATTATCAAATTTTTGAAAAATTTCATTTTTAATATTTAATATTTTATCCCATTCTTTAATTAAATTTTCAAATTCATTTTTAACAGTAATTGAATATTTATTATTTTCAATTCTAACATCTTGAATTCTTTCATCATAAACTTTAAAAAGATCATTAATTTTATTTTCACTTTCTTTAATCCTATTACTAGAAAAATCATTACAAGTTTTAATAATAGAATCAATTTTCATTTGAAAACTTTTAATCATAGTACCTAAATTATCTTTATAATTTTTTAAATCAATAATATTACTATCTTTGAATTTTAATAAATTTTTAATTTGTAAAAGAACATAATCGATTAATTCATGAAAATTTTTAAATTTACACATTGAACCAATTATTCCAGGATAAAAAATATTATCAGCAAATAATTTATCATATTTAAATATTGAATTATGAAGATCTTTATACATTGTGTTATATTGAATATTATTTTGTGTTATATATTCTTCAAATTTTTCCTTTGTTGTTAATAAATTATCTACTTTTTCTTTTATATTGTTATCTACTGATATTAAATTAGATAAATCTATTATATTTTGAGATATAAAATCTATTTTTTCTTCTATTTCTTTAAATTTTGATTCGTAGAAAGAATTATTTTCCTTGTATTTTATATTTAATCTATTTTCTATTTTCTTTATATCTTTTAATACGTCTTCTTTAAAATATAATAAATCTTTTTTTAATGTTAATTTTGGAGAATTTGTATTTTCTTCTATTTGTTTGTTTGATAAATCTATACTCATTATTTATTTTTTTTTATTTGAAATTTTTAAATAATTAAATAATCCAAAAAAAAATTATTTTATTGAATAAAAATTTCTCTTATTTAATGATTAAAAAATAAATTTTTTTTACTTTAAATTTAATTTTCTTATTTTAATCATTAATAAAAAACCCTTTCATTTGAATAAATCAAATTTAATTAAATTTTCTTTGAATTTTATTATTATTACCAATTAACATATTTTTTGTTTCAATATTTTTTTTTCAAATTTTAAATAAAAATAAAAATTAATAACCTCCTTTTCTATATCCTTTATTATAATAATTTTTATTATAATAATTATTATCACCATAATTATTATTATTTCCATAATTCTCATTATCATAATAACTATTTTTTCTATTATTATAATAATTATGATTATAATTATCTTTGTGTTTCCCTTTCCCTTTATCATAATAATTATTATTATTTCTATATTTACTGTTTTTATTATTATAATAATTATTATTATTATTTCTGTTATCTTCAATCACTTCAATTACATTATTATTATTATTGTTATTATTATTATTGTTATTATTATTATCATTATTATTAATATTATTATTTTCTTCGTTGTTTGAAAAAGTAAAATTTGAAACATCTTTTTTTTTTAAAATTATCATTTTTGTAGGAGAATTATTTGAAACAGTTTTATTTTCTGAATTTGATTCATTATTAATTATTCCATCAAATAAATTATTGCAATATTTATTTTCATCTTTTTTAAATTCAATTATTTTTTCTTTTTCAAAATATTCTTTAAATTTTAAAAAATGTTCATTATCACTAATAGAATTTTCAATAGGATCAATTTCACTTTTTGGCTTTGATTGATATAAACAATCATTAACAATTAATTTTTGTTTTATTCCTTTAGGATCAACTAATTCAAAAGTTGAAAAAAAATCAAAAACTTCATTTCTTGTTTTTAAATTATCTACTGTTATAAAGCATATTTTATTTCTTTTTTTCATTGAATATTTTTTTTCTAATTTTACTATTAAAATATCATCTTTTATATGTTCTTCAAAATTCTTTTTTAAAATATCTTTTATTTTATTATCACTTAAACTATTTGGAATATTTTTTATTACTAGTTTTGATGGAATGTCTTTTATATCTATATGATTTATATTATTTGACTCCTTTATTTCTTGATTATTTTGTATCATTTTTTTTAATTTTATAAAATAATGAAACACAAAAATTATTTATTTATTTTATTGATTATATTTTTGTTAAATAAATAAATAAATTAATTAATTATATTTATATATAAAATAATAATTTGACATTTTTAAAATTTAAAAAAAATTTCATTTATTTAAATTTTCTTATTCGTGAAAAGAATTTTCTTTTGGAATATCAAAACTAATGGAATTTTCTTTAGGAATAGAAATAGAAGATTCTAAATCAAGACTTTTGATTTCTCTTCTTGAACTAATAGAATCTTTTTCTTGATTAGAATCAGTTTTACTAACATTTCTATTTACAATATTTTTATTAGAATAAATATCAGTTAAACTATTTTTTTGATTTGAAGATAATTGGTTTCTTTCATTTATTTTTTCTAATGAATTATCACAATATTTTTTACCATTTTTAATTTTTGGTTTTATAATTAATGCTTCATTTTTATCATTTAATTGTTTTAAAGTATTTAATTCAGGTAATTTCCTATTAAAGAAGTCTTTTATATTATTTCCAGTTCCTTTATTATAATAATTTCCAATTTGAGAATTTAATAATTTTTTAGTGTCTTCTTTTGTACTTAAATTGTTCAAAATTAATTTCGTATGATATAAAAGAAATCCTAAAGAAAAAATTATTGTCAAGAAAGTAACAACAAAAGAAATAATAGTAGGAATTAAACTAATGATTATAGTATATTTATATCCTTCAATCATATTATGGAAAGAATGATAAAAGATTAATATAGCAAAAATTAAAAGAAAGAAGCAATTTAAATTAACAAAAATTAAACTAAAATAAAATAAACAATAATTTCCTTTTCCAATACAATTTCCAATCCAAATACAATGATGATCAAATCTTAAAACACAATTATCACAATCATGACAATGATGACTTCTTAAAGGCTTTGTTATTTTACATATTGGACATATATATGTTTTAATATAATTTCCTTTATAAACTAATTTTATTTTTTTTTCATGTATTATATAATTAATATTTTCATTTCTTTTTAACATTCCTGGATCTGACATTCCTATTATTATCAATAATATTATAAATATTAATGCTAAAAGAGTTTGAATTATAAATGGAGTTATTGTATATTTTATTCTTAGAAACTTTTTACATATTATTTATTTATTCTTACTTTGTAATTATATGATAAAAAAAGAGCATTTGGAAATATTATTATTAATGATGTTATTAATATTGGAAGAAAAGTTCTTGAGCCTGTTATACATTTTCCATTACAATAAAAATAATTTAAACCTTTCCAATTAATATAACCCTATTATTTATTATTTAAAATTTACTTTTATATTCCCTGAATTTTCCATAAAATTAATTAAAAAAAATGTAAAAAAATTAAACTAAAGAATTTAATATATTTTTTCTATTTTATTTAATCCCCAAAAGCAATTGCAACAAATATCAAAATCACAATTTTGACAACACATACTTAATCCTGAACTATATACAGTAGAAGAACATTTATCACAAGACCACATATATCTTTTTGTTGGTTTTAATATATGAGGATGTAATTTTAACATTTCTTCTTCACTTGCATGTTTTGAACATTCAAAACAAAAATAAAAATTATCACATTCTGGACAATAATAACAATCTTCATTTTCATTTATTTTATTACATACACAACAATTTCCTTTTAATTTACCTAATTTACTTAATAAATGCTTATGAACAAAAGGAAATTTATATAAATTCTCCATTTTAAATAATAAATTTAAATAAATAATTATAATTAAATTTATATACAAAAAATTTATTATATAAACTAATATAACATCAAAACAATATTTATAAATTTTTAATATTAAACAAAATTTTTAATGGGAACAAATATTTCAGCTGAAAAAAAATTTCTTTCTAAAATTTCTTTACTTAAAAACTCTAAAGGAAATTCCACAATATGCCCTTTAATATTATTTTTATATAAATTATAATTTTCAATTAATTTTACTAAATCTTGTTCCGTATAATCTTTCCTATTAGGAATATCTTTAAAATAAGCAAATTTATCATCAGGATAACAATTAAAAATATTTCTATAAGTTTCAGTATTAATTTTAGCTGTATTATTTATTAAATCCCAAACTTCATCACTTAAAGGATCATTTAATAAATGTAAACTTTCATTCTCATTATCAATTCCTAAATGTTCTTTCCATAAATTTATTCTTAATTTTTTAGCAAAAATAGAAGCTTTAAAATTTTCACCATTAATAATTGAATTATAATTTTCACTTTCATTTTCATCTTTTAATAAAACATCAAATTCAGAATCTCTATCACCAATCATTGATCTATCATTTATATTAGCACTTCCCATAATTACATATTTATCATCAATAATCATTAATTTAGAATGAATATATATTAATTCTGTTACAGGAATACCATTTAACTTATCATGATTTCTTAAAGAAAAAAAAGCTATATATTTCCTAAATAAATTTGGATCTTTTTCATCAAGTAATTCTCTTAATTTTTCTATTAAACTTAAACCATTATTTCTTGAAATTGCTTTATATGTAAATTTTAATATTATTTGTAATGTACTTGATTCTTGAACATTTCCTGCAAAACCAGGTAATAAAGGAATAAATATAATAACTCTAAATTTTTTTTTTTCGCGATGTGCTTTAATTATTCTTTCTCTTATTTTTAAAGCAATTTCATTTATTATTAAATTTGATACTGAAGAACCCATTTCTTGATATTCTTCATCAGTAAAACTTTTAGATATAAAAAATTGATTTTCTATATAAATATAATGTTCACTTTTTTCTATTAAATGATAATATGCATTTAGTATTGAAGTTTCTGTTTTATTTAATCCTCCTGACCAATAACTTAATGATCTTAAACATTGACATGACATTTTTATTTCTGATTCTTTAAATTCTATTTGATAACTTTGTAAATTTATATTATTTATTATGGTAGATTCTTCATCATTTGATTTAAATATTTTAAAATTTCTTAATTGCTTTTTAAATCCGTTTTTTAATAATTCATAATAATCTGTTTTCTTCTTTTTCTCTTTTTTCTCATTTTTTGAATTCACTGATAAAGAATCACTACTTTCTTTTTTTGAAAATTTTCTTACAAAATCAAAATTTGCTTCTTCATTTCTTTTATTTTCATCTATTTCTATTAAATTTTGATGATTATTTGTATAATTTAATTCTAACATATTTGAATTTGTATTATTTGTTATTTCTGAATTTCCATTTGTTTCTTTTGTTTCTTTTTTTTCTTTCTTATAAATATTTTTAATTCTTTTTGTTTCTTTATCAAAATTATCATCTAATCCATTATTCAATCTTTTTTCTCTTTTTCTATTTACTTTCTCCCATAAATTTAATTTTATTTTATTTGGTTTACTATTATTACGATAACTACTATTTAAATTTTTTAAATTATCTTTTAAATCATTTATAAAAAGTGAAGATTTTGAATTTTTTACTTCAATATTATTATTATTAATATTACTATTAGAAATATTATCTTTTAATTGTCTTTTACTTGTAGAAATTTTTGTAGTTCTATTATTATTACTTTCAGCTCTAAAAGAAATATTTCCATTACTAATATTAATTTCATTTATATTATTCGTTTCTTTATCTCCAAAATTATTATTATTAAAATTATTATTACTACTATTTAAATTCCTATAATTATTAAAAGCCCCATTATTTGAATTTTCCTTTTCATTATTGTAATTACCATCCTTAACATTTTCTTTCCTAAAATTAATATTTTTATTATTTTCATCTTCTTTATTATTTTCTTCGTGATTAATATTATTTTCTTTTTCAATAACTTTTTGAATAGCATTTCCAAGAAAACCTTTAAAAAAATTAGTTCCAATACTAACTCTCCTAGTATAAACAGTTTTAATATTAGTAATTCCTTCACTATTTTCATTACTTTTACTATAATTCCACCTTTCTACAAAATGTCTAGAAACATCTAAAACTGCAGGTCCTTGAATACAAGAGTGAATATCATGCCAAGGCATTTTTACCATATTTCTATTAATACTTTCTTTTAAATAATTATTTACATTTTCAAAATCTCTTATTCTTGCATTATTATAATCGATACCAGGATAATAATATATATTATCAATATTATTAGGCTCAATTATTGGATGATTATTATTATCATATCTTCCCCAACATAAATCTAATCCTCCTATATATGCATATTGTTGATCTATTATTACTAATTTTTCATGATGTGACCAAAGCAAATCAATACTTTTTTGAGGATGACGTGTTACTTTTATATTTGGATGTAAATTTATTAAAAAAGTTTTAGAATGTTTTGAATTTAAATTTAAAGCTAAGGATACTTCCTTATATATTAATATATATACTTTAACTCCTTTTTCTGCTATTTTTTTTAATATATCACATAATCTAGATATATTTTCATTTGATAAATTTATTGATTCTCCTGTGTTTAAATTTTTATAAGTATTTAAATTGACTGGTCTTTGTAAAAATAATTCTGGACTTAACCACCAATCAGTTATATAAACACATTCCCTTGCTTTTAATAATTTATTTTTTAAATCTAAAAAATAATCTTTTGCATCAACAAATAAATCACATTTACATTTTTGTTTTTCTAATACAAAACTATGGAAAATATTACCTTGATAATTATTAATAATTTTTTCAACTCTCCAATTAATTTCATTAAACCATAAATCTCTTTGAAATTCTTCTTGGAAGAATAATTTTAATTTATGAATAGAATTTTTTAAAATAATCATATTTTTACTTTTTTTAATTTTAGTGACTTGATCAAACCAAAAAGCGCCCTTTCCTATTTTTGAACTTGAAGAATCTAAATAACAAATCATATCAGTTCTTAATAAGAACCAATATCTCTTTCTTCCAGCACAACAAATTTTTTTTGTACAATGACAAATATCAATTAATGTTTTTTGACATATTGCATATTCTGCTTGTTTTAACATTTCTCCTTCTTTTGGCTTTAAACCATTATTATATGTTAAAAATGAATGATTTGATATTTCAAAAAATTCTTTTATTGTATAATATGTATATAAAAATGAATTGATTATCATTTCTATAAAATTTGTTAATTCTATTTTAGGTATTTGTCTCATTTTTGAAAAATTCATTTTATATATTCTATAAAATTTCTCCTTATAATTTAAAGGTAATGTTTCTTCTTTTTTTTTACGAATTTCATTTAAATTTTTCTTATTTTTTTTCTTAGATAAATAATGATTTTTTGTTGGAAGAAGTTCTTCTATGAAATCTAATAAATTTCTAAATGATTTATAAGTTTTTCTCACTTCCCATGAATATTGCTTTTTATCATCTGGATTATAATATATTAATGGAATTACTATTATTTCTATTGAAAAAACACTCTTCTCTTCTGTGTGAATGTCTAATGATACATCATGGGGAATTGGACGTTTTTTTGTTTTATCAAATTCTGTTATTTTTAAAGATATGGGAAATGTATTTTTTTCTAAGTTTATATTTTCATTTTTCGAATTTTCACTCATTTTTTATTAGATTTTTTTAAAAGTTTATCAGGTAATTTTTTCCAATTTTTTTTTTTATTATATTTTCTTAATTAATTTTTTTAAAATATAATGTTGAAAAGAAATTAAAATAATTATAATAAAATAAAAAAATATAAAATACAAAATAATGGTATAAATTAATTTTGAATTAATGAAAACACAAAAAAAAGGAGGAAAAAGTTTAAAATTATAAGGAAATATAAATTTAAAAAAAGTTAAAATAATAGGATATAATTCTTGGAATAAAAATAAAAACTACTAATTAATTATTTTGGAAATTATTAAGATTATTATCTGTAGAATGCATATTTTGATAATCTAAATTTGTTAAAGGAAAATTTAATTGATTATTTAAGTGATTTAAATTTTGGAAAGTATTCATTTGATTATTGGGAAAATATTTTGGGAAATTACCATTAATTTGATTATTATTAAAATTTCTATTATTTAAAACATTATAAGAAGAATTAAGATTATTATCTTGATTATGAGCATTATTATTTCTTCTTTTTTTATTCAAATAATTATTATTTTGTTTAAAAGAATTTTCTTTTATTTCATTTGAATTATTATTTATATTATTTCCAATATTTGCCACAGTTTGTAAAATATTTGGATTTTCTTTAAATATATTTATTAAATTTGTCATTGCAACTAATTGATTTGGAGTTAAAGAATTTATATTCATTATATTTTGAGTTACTAATTGATTTTGTAAATTTGATAATAAAGTTGTTAAATTTAAATTATTATTTTGATTGTTATTCACTTTATTATTATTTAATATTATATTTTCTTCTTTATTATTTATATTATTATTATTATTACTATTATTATTATTATGATTATTTTTACTTTCATTTTTTTTAATTTGATTAATTTTTTTTCTACTATCTTTAATTTTTTTTTTTGTTTGAATTGATTGTTGACTAAAAGCAAGTGAAATATTAATTTTATGAATTAAATTAGGTTCATTTTCAATATGAAAGCATTTAATAATATTATCATTCCCATTTAAATTTTTATCATTTAAAAACATTTTAACAGCATTAATAGCTTGTTCATGATTTTCAAAAGTAATAAAAGCTAAATCTTTTCTTTTAGAATTAGTGTGATTTTTACTGAGAACAACATTAACCACATTTCCATAAAGAGAGAATAAATTTTTTAAATCGTTTTCATCAACATTATTATTTAAACCACTTAAAAAAATTTGTTTACTATTAGAATCATCGTCATCCATAACATCAGCCCAATCACAAGTGACAGGAATACCATCAATATTAATTCCATTTTTATTATTTACATAATTTAAAGCTTTAACAGCTTCATTTCTATTATTAAAAACAGCAAAACAAAAACCACGATTTTTATTTATATTATTTGGATCTTGAAAATATTCAATATGTGAAACATTATGAAATATTCTTCTTACTTTTGCTTCTATTTCACTTTTTGACCATGTTTTCCTTATATTTCCTATAAATAATGTTGAATTTTCATTGCTTTTTGTTACTTTTATTTTCCTTCCTTTAAACATCGATAAATTTAATTCTGTTCCTTTTTGAGTTGAATCTTTATTTGTAAAACGAACAAATCCATAACATTTTTTAGTTTGATCATTTTTATGTATTCTTATCTAAAAATAAATGTTTTATATATTATTTTTTATTCTTACATCTATTATTTCTCCGTATTTTTTAAATAATTCATATAATTCTTCTTCTCTTGTTTCTATATTTAAATTTCCTATAAATAATTCAGTTCCTTTTGATTTTATTTTTTGTTTTTCTATATTTTTCCATGGTTTTTCTAAGTTGTAATTTAATGAATTTTGAGATATTATATTTGGAAGATATTGAGGCTCTTCATAATTATCTTTTTCTATTTTTGGAGATTCATTTCCATAATCTTCACTTTCTGACTTTTGACTTTCAAATTTTTGTGTTTTATCATCATTTTTCATTTTTATAAAAAAAAAATTTTTTTTTTTTTCGTATATCTAATTTATCTAATTTAACATAAAGGTATTTAATTTAAATATATATATTTATAATTTTTAAAATACTGTTGCTAAAAATATATTTTTTTTCAATATATATATATTTTAATCTTTACTTTTAATAAGAAAAAGAATATTAAAATATTAAAAAACTTTAAACAATAAAGTGTTTGGATAATTATTCTAATGAATTCTTTTACTAAGTTAAAAAAAATTTATATTTTAAACACCAAATATTTATGAAAATTTAATTCTTTCTTCATAAAAATCAATTAAAATATCAGGATTTAATTTTCTTAATTTTTGTGTAGGTATAGTAATTTTATTTAAAATCCCATTTTCTTCAACAACAACAACAGCCATTAATTGAGAATTTTTTTTTTTAATTGTATAAATACTTTTATATTTATCATTAATATAAAATATTTTCTTACGATCAGGTTTTTTATTTCTATATTCATTTTTTTGATAAATTTCATCATCAAAAGAAGAATCATTATTATTTTCTCTTTTTTTCCCAATTAAATAATAGTCAGTTAATTTATTTTGTTTATCATTCATTTCAAATGAAGAGTTTTCAAATTCTTTTATCATTGGTTTTACATTTGCTAAATTTCTTACTGGTTCCCATGTACATTCTGACATTGGGTAACCTACCCATTTTATTTTATATTCTAATTTCCCATTTATATATCTTTTATCTATTATTTTCTCCACTTCATATTCATCCATTAACTTTCAAATTCAAGAATTTATTTTTTTATCTTTTTAATCAATTAATATTTTTTTTCAATATTAATTTTTAATAATATAATTAAATTTATTGGAAATACAAACATTTGCAACATTTGAATCTTTATTGAATATTGAATCTTCACATAAATTAGAAGGAAGATAACTAGTTATTTTCCTTTATTAAAAGTTAAATTAATTTTCCATTTTAAAAACAAAATCAAAAAAAAAATAAATTCCAAAAAAAAAAAATAAAAAATAAAAATATTCAATAAAATATCCCAAAAAAATATAACTTATCTCTTATAAAAAGTAAAAAAACGTTGAAAAAAAATCATATTAAAAAAAATGTCAGATTACTGGTCAAAAACAGGAGAATTATTTGGTAAATTAATAGATAAGCCAAAAATGCATGAAAAATTATTAAAAAAGCCTCCTCCAAAATATATATATGACATAATAATGAACACGATGAAAAAAACAGGATTTCCAAAAGGATTATTTACATCTCAAGAAGAAGATGTAAAATTTTTTGAAAGTGATGCAAGACATAAATTAGAAATTTTACAAAAAGTGATTGATATAACAAAAATTGTAACAAATGAAAATTTTGAAATTAAATGTTCAAATATTTTAAAAGGAGAAGAACCAAATAAAACCAATTATTTCCTTCAAAAATTTTATGAAGCTGCAACCAATGGAAATGACAATTCTAAATTTATTCAAAAATATTTAGATCATAAAAATAAAAAAAAAGAAGATACACAAAAAAATGAAAAAAATGAAAAAAAGGAAAGTACGAAAAAAGTAGAAAAAAATGAAAAAAAAGAAAAAAAAGCACCAACAGGTATAATATCAGAAAATGAGAAAAATGATGATTTTGACACTAATAAGCATGATAATTTAGGAGGAGAATTAAAGAGTGGAACAGGAATGAAATTAGATAAACATATATTTAGACATGATGATATAATGGATGAAAAGAAAGATAAAAAAAATATAATATCAAATGTAGATTTAGATGCTATTAAAAATTATGTTCAAGAAATAACCAAAAATTGTAATCCTATAGGAAAAATTATTGAATTTATTGGAGATGATATTGATGGAATGAATAAAGAATTATTAAATTGGATTAATGAAAGTAAAAGTTATAAAGATAAATATGAAGATGAAATTAAAAAAAGTGATGAAACTTTATTACCTTTACAAAATGAATTATTGGAATTAGAAGATAGTATTAGAGATGAACAAATGCAAATTAAAAGTATTAAAAGTAGATTGATTAAAAATGAAAAAATTATTCAAAATTTAATCACTAATGTTATTTCTTTTAAAGGAGAAACACAATAATTATTTTTATTATTTTTTCTTGGGTCTTTTTTTTTTTTGTGTTTTTTTTAAATTTTAAATTAAATTTTATCATGTTTCTGTTTTAAGATTTAAAAATTTAAATAATTTTTTAAAATTTTTTAATTATTTATAGAAATATTACATTAAACTGAATGATAAAATAATACAATCATCATAAATTTCTATTGTGAAAAAATAATATTTTTTTATTTATAATGAAGTAATTTCCATTCCAAATGCATATTATTTAAAGGTTGAAGTCCTCTAGTAGCTCTTAAAACATTTTCCATACAAGCTCTTTGTTGGAATAAACTATTAATAACAGGTGTATCATTTGGAGTTTTAGGATTAAATAAGAAACTAATAAATGAATAAATAGCAACCATATTTTCAAAGTCTTTCACAGTTTCATCCCTTTCATCTTTTATTTTGACTCTAGTAAATAATTCAAGTAAAATTACAATATCTACCATTAAAGGTGCAACTAATAAACTAACTTCCCATATGTTATGAATAGAAATAATATTTTTTCCTCCACAAAAAATGACTGAATCATATTCATCTAATGCTCTTTTTGAATCTCCAACACTTTGAACATATTTTATAACAACTATGTGTTCTGAATGTTCATTATTTGGGTATAAAATTGGATTATAACCTACCATATCATCAATAACAGATGCTTTTGAAATTTCTTTACATCTAAAACAATTATAATAATCTAAATTAGCTCCATCATTATTACCTAAACGGTTATATGAAGCAACAGCAGTTAATTTTAATCCTGAAGAAATAAGAAAATCAGCCATTACAGATTTTAATTTAGTTTGTCCAGTTTTCATTTCATTTCCCATTAAAACAACTTTTTCTCTTTCAGTTAATTCAACTACACAAGGGACTAATGCATTTTGAGGTGAACCTTTTGCATAAGGACAATGTTCTAAAATTGAGGAAACTGCATATATATACTTGGACTAATTTCTTTTTCTCCTTTTTTAATAGCTTCTAATAAAGTATCTGCAGTTTTATGATATTCAGTTACTTCACAATATTTTTTGTATTTACTTTCCAAAATACAACAAATTTATCCATTTTTTTCTTTAAATTCTCTTAGCTCTAACAACATCTACTTGTTCTTGTTTAGTTCCTTTAATTACATTATTGGCTCTAGTTTCTTGATTAGGAGCGACGAAATTTAAATATTGCTGGATAAGGAACAATAGCTTCTAATTCATTTTAATTTGATTATACATAACTGGCTCTAAAACTTTTGCTCTTCTACATCCTTCATATACATTTAATTTTGAAATATCGCATCCTGAAATTACTAAGTAATTTGGATCTATCATTGGTAATAAAGTTTTTAAATGAGATACATAATTTGTTCCTTTATCATCTTGTCCTCAAATGTTGTTGCACATTGTATTAAACTACCATGATAATTTGCTTTAACTTCTTCTCTTTTTGTATCCCATACTATTTTTTTTTATGAAGATTCATCAGTTAATGAGGTGCATGCGGTAGCTCCTGCGCAAGTACCCTTTGCTGCCCATTGACATGTTGAATTTGCCTTGCATTCATCTTTAGTAATATCTTGTTCGGTACATGCTTTTGTATATGTGTATTTAAAAGATGAAATTAGAAATAATGTTATTAATGAAAATTTAATATATTTTTCCATTTTGATTTTATTTTTTTGTTTGATTTAAATATTAAATTTACATGTCAGATTTTAATGTTTCGAAATTGTTTATATAATATTAATTGATGTATTATTTAATATAATTATTGACATTTTATAAATAGATTTTTAATTTAACTCCTTTATTCATATATAATTAATTTAAACATTTATTCTCATTTTTTAACTCAAAATTGAATAAAAAAATATATAGGGATTTGGGATTCTGGATTGCGGTTACGAAAATATTCATATTTATAATGATTTCAAATTATTATATTTTATATTAAAAATTAAAATATTACTTAAATTAGATAAATAATTATGATTATTAAGAGAAATAAAAAATCATAATTTTTAAAAAATAAAAAATGAAAATATCCTTGGGGATTGGGGATTGGGGATTGGGGGATTGGGGATTGGGG
>JAJJLU010000605.1:0-27699 GCA_023807065.1 Isotricha intestinalis | reverse complement strand
CTCTTTTTCATTTTCAATTTGTTTTTCTTGTAATATTCTTTCATTTTCCATTTTTTTTAACTCTTCTTCATGACGATTATTTTCTTTTCTTTCTCTATCTTCTCTTTCATCACTCATTTTTTGCATTGTTTTTGCATGAGAATTGTTTATTTTCATTTTTTCATTTTCATCTTTTAATTTCATTTCTTCAAGTTTTCTGTTATTTTCCATTTGATTATTCTCTCTTTGTATACTTAAATTTTTCATTTGTTTTAAATGTCCATTATTTATTTCTGCCATTTTTCTTTCATGATATTCTTCTTCTTTTTTTCTTTCATTGTTTTTTTTAAGAATCATTCCTTCTCTATTTATACAAAATACTTCAATTATCCTTTCATGCTCCATTCTATCTTTTCTTGATAATCTTTGAATTTCTTCCAAACTTAATTTGAAGTTATTTTCTTCAGCAAATCTCTTTATTGCTGCTTATCTATCATTTTCATCATCTATTTGTTTTATTCCAAGTGTACATTCATGTTCATTCTCTATTTTGATCCTTTCAATGTCATTTCCCATTGCTTCTTAAATTAATTTGAGAAAAAATATCTCGGATTTACATAAGTTGTAATGACTTTTTTTGTTGAATGTTATTTCCCTAACATTTTTTGTCAAATACTTTTTAAAAACATTTTATTACATTATGTTTAGAAAGGAAAAGAAGAAAAAAGAAAAGAAGAAAAAGAAAGAAGAAGTAAAGAAGAAGAGGAAAGAAGAAGGAAAGCCAAAGAAGAAAGGAAAAGAATTTGAAAAAAAAATTAGAAAAAAAAAAGTAGAAAAAAGAATAAAGGAAGAAATCAGAAAAAATGAAGAAAGATTTGAAGAAGAAGAAAGAAAAAAAATAATATTGTTGTTGATATAAAAAAAATATGAAAGTAGAAGAATATGAACTAAAAAGAAAAATAAAGAATTGAAATATTAAATAGAAAGAGATGAGAGAATTGAAAAATATGAAACAAAAAAAAAATAAGAAGAGATTATGAAATAGAATAAAGAAGATTATTTTTTAAATAATAAAAGAAGAAAAGAAGAAGAACTTTGGCATCCCAAATATTTTTTTTAACTAAATTTATAAGTTTTTAAAGAAAAAGTTCATGGTTTAATTAACAATTTATTTATAATAAAATATTATATTATATATGAAAAAGTAAATATTTCATTATTTCAAATATTAAATCAAAGTATTTTAAATTAAAAACTCAAAATAAATTATATTTTTAACAACACAAAATTATGAATATTTTTTAACCCTAAAAAATTTAATTTAAAGAATCAATTAAAATATTAAATAAAATTTTCAGTTTAAAAATTTATTTTAAATTATTTTTCCTTTTCTTAATCTTGTTCTTCTAATTGGATTCCAGTATTAAATAATTCATTGGCGGCTTTATAATAAAAACTTGAAGTATTTGACCTTTTTCTTTTATAATATCTATAACAGAAAAATAAAACAAAACCAATAAATAGAATTAATAAAAATTTTCCAAAAGAAAATCCACCATCATTTTTAGGAATAATAATTTGAGGATCATTATTTATTGGAGTTACAGGAGGTTTGAAAGGATTTTCTTTTTTTTTCTCTTCTTCTTTTTTCTTTTCTTCTTCTTTTTTTTTCTCTTCTTCTTTTTTCTTTTCTTCTTCTTTTTTCTTTTCTTCTTCTTTTTTTTTCTCTTCTTCTTTTTTTTTCTCTTCTTCTTTTTTCTTTTCTTCTTCTTGAGAAACAAATTTTATGATTTTTCCTTCTGAATTATAAAATCCAATTTTATTTTCATCCATGTTAAAAATCATTGAAAATTTTTTCAGAAAATCACTTCCTAAAACAAAATCATTTTTATCATCTTTTGAATAAAAAATAAATTCATAATTTTTAGTTTCACTATCATAAACAAATAAATCTTCTTTAGGAATATATAAACCTAAATCATTATGTAAAACAAGAGTTAATTCAGATAATTCATTGTAATTATTTTGATTACAAGTAAAAGTAAAATAACCTTTTTTAATACCAAAATTACAACTTCCATTATTTATTAATGTATTAAAATAAGTTTGTTGGACTTTTAATAAATAATTAATTGGAAAAAGACTTTTTTGATTTTTATAATCAAATTTAATTTTATTACTTGTATCTTCAAAACTAATAATTTTATCACTATTAATATTTTTTCCTAATAACAAACCTTTTATTTTACAAAACCAATGACCATAATCATTAGAAAAATTAGATTCGATATCACAAATACCATAATTTTTAGTATCACTATTAATTTCATTAGGTGTTGAACCTAATAATAAACTTCCTTTTTTTTCTTTATTATATATTACTGAAAAAACTTTTTTTTTAATATGATTGTTTTTTTCTAAATTAATTAAAATTGAATAAGTTTTACCATCATTTGAATAAGGATATCCTAAACTAAAATAACCTTCTATTGTTTTATCATATTCATTATCTGAAGAAGTCATTGAAATGAATTGAAAATTATTTAAATTTGTATTTGCAATTATACTTGATGATGATAATAATTTTCCAGATATTTTTTTTGAATCTTCATATTGAACATTAATATTTGAATTAATTGATTGAACATCAGATGCTTTTTCATTAAATTTTTTGTTGAAATCTTTTGTATTTTCTGAACTGGGAACCCAAGTATAAAGGGAATCTATATCAAATATCATTTTAAAGCATTGATTATCTTTTGAAAGACATACTTCAATATATTGATTTTTACTATCATCTATTATTGGAATTTCGGGAATATCACTTTTTATTATTAATATTAAGAGAAATATTATTATGAGATTTCCCTTCATTATTTTTTTAATATGTTTTTTTAATAATTTTTATTTAATATATTTCATTGATTATAAAAAACAATTTTCTTTCAATAACTTTTTTATTTGTTTTTTTATTGGGAAATGTTATGCTATTTATTTTTTTTAAATTTTGAAATATTGTTTTTCTTAAATTAATTATTTTTAAGAAGAAATTAACATTGAATAAGAAAAAAAATTAATAATAGTAAAAATGTCTTCAAGAATAATGCGCGAATTTCTTGGTTTAGGAAATAATAATAAAAATAATGATAAAATGGAAATTGATGAACCAAAAATAAAGGAAAATTTTCTTGAAAATAATGAAACTTCTTTTTCTCATTTAAAAAATATTTCAACTCCTTTTATTAAGCAAAATATTCATAATAATTTGTTGAAAAAAAATACTCAAAATATTCAAGATAATGATGATATTTATTATAATTATTTAAAAGATGTTTCTGAGAAACAAGATAAAGTAAAAAAAGAATTAATTGATGAATTAAATAATACTTCTTCTCCTTTTACTAATAAAATTGATAAATATTTTATTAGAGAAAAATATGAACAAAATTTAGAAAAAAATAAAAAACAGATAAATCAAAAAAAGAAAAATCAAAATGATAATATAAAACAAAAAATTTTAACAGATTATTTTAATAAAGTTTAGAATATATAATATAATAATATAAAATAAAATTATAAATTTATAAAAATTTTATCATCTTAAAGGACAATAATTAAAAATATTATTAAAATAGAAAAAAAAGAATTAAATATTTTTGTGAATTGTTGAAATTTAAAAATGAAAATAATATAAAGAATATATTGAATCCTAGTTTTCATAAGAAAAAAATAATAAAAATTAATATTTATTTCTATTAAATATTTTCCTCAATTTTAATTAATTTTTTATTAAAAAAGTAATTCATATATATTTTAATTCAAATTTATATCTCAAAAATAATACTTTATTTGATAGTAATATATTATTTGTTTTATTGTTGAACAGTTTTAAAAGTAAAATGAATTTAGATATCCACAAAATTATTTATTTTACACTTTTTCTATTTAAAATATCATTTTACACTTTTTTCATAATATAAAATTTCTCCCATATTTTTTGAACTTAAATAATTTTATATATATCTATGTAGTTTTTAAGATGATTTAACCAATTTATTATCCTTAAATGAATTATAATACACAAATTCTTCTAGATTTAAATCATTTCTCTTATAATAATCAGTTGATTTTTTTTGATTAGAATGCACCTTTCCATCTATCATTTAATTAATAAAAATATGTAGAAAAATCAAAAAATGAATTAAAATAAAACTAAAAAAATGGATTTAAACAATAAAAAAAATCAATCATCTCCTAAAAAATTAATCTTAAATACAAGTAACAACTCTTCTTTTGACATTGCACAAATAAAGAATTTAATGGAATTAGAAAAGGACGAAGAATCAATTCAAGGAAATATAATAATAAATAAATCCATAAACAATTCAGAAAATAACAATTCTCAAGATATATCAAATTACGATGAAGAAAATATAGAAAACAATTCAAATCATTCATCAGAAGAAGAAGAAAATAATTCAATGGAAAGTGAAATAATATCAGAAACAGAAAAAAGAAATAAAAAAAAAGAAAATAATATACCAAAAACAGCAATTCCAGATTCAGAAACATTTACAAATTTTATAACAATAAAAGATTGTTCTTTGATTAAATATGGTATAAAATCATCAACAGAGGCAATAGAATATGGTTATTGTAATACATGTGATGTAAATTTAATACATCCAATATGTAAAGAATGTTTAGAAAAATGTCATAATAATATAGGTCATCAAGTAAAAATAATAGATAAACCAGATCATATTATTTGTGCCTGTGGAGTTAAATTACATCAATTAAATTATAAAGATAAAATATCTGATAAAATGTTAAGTACTGAATGTCCATATACTGATTGGTGTGAAAAAAGTGGTTTAAGTACTTTATATGTTATTGATGTTAAATGTGTTTGTGAATTTTGTTATAGATTATGTGATTTAAATGAAGAAGGATTTCCTTTAGAAAAAGAAAAAGAAATGCTTCAAATTTGTGAATGTGAAGAAATTAATAATGGAGAACAACATACTGATTTAAAAAAAATGTATAGAAATTTTGAAAAATTAATTCAAGGGAAAGAAAAACTAATTTTAGGAAAAATTGAACCTTTGAAATTTTTTAATATATTATTTTTAGGAAGATATTCTTATGAAGCTTTATTTTTTAATTTTGAAGAAACTTTAAAAGACTTTAATAATTTAAATGAAAATTCAGAATTTGAAATTAAAGAAACTTTCTTAGTTACTAATTTTTTTCTTGCTTTAAAAAATTTTAATTTAGTATTAACTAAAGTAACTAATACTCCAATAAGATATTATTCAAAAAATGTTTCTTTGAAAATTAATTTTAATATGGTAGTAAAATTAATGAAATTTATTAAATTTGAAGAAACTCCAATTATATGGAAATTTTATGAAAATATATTATTCTTTTTTAGAAAAGTTTATTTAGGAAATGCAACAAGAGCAATGGATAAATATAAATTATATGATTTTGAAAATATGACTCCTTTACAAAGAAGATGTATTTCAGATTCTAATCAAAAATTTTTTCCTGAAGCGAAACATCAAATCAATTTTTTTATTGATATATTAACTACTTTTATTAATTATGAAATTACTTGTGTTGAAGCTTATGATACTTTAATTCAAATTTGTGCTATTTTAGAAAGAATGAGTATTTTTTCTTTATTTAATTCTAAAGAAATGAATAAATTATGTTTTTCTTTGGAAAAAGGTTTTGAATTTTTTAAAAGGGAAAAATCTTATCAAAAACAAATGCAATTATTTTTAATTGTTATTAAAATGATCCATAATTTTGTTTATGCTTTTAATGATGAAGTTTTTTTAAAATATATTATTAATAATGATGATAAAAAGAAAAAAACTGAAAGTCCAAAAGTTACTTTTTTATTTACTAAAAATGAATTAGGTAGATTAATTAGTAGAAATGTTATTAGAATTACTTATTTTACTTTATTAACTATTAAAAATAGAGTTTTGACAAAGGAAGAAAAAATGAAATGTAGAAAAATAATGAATCATGGAATGAAAATTATGTCTTTCTTAATTAGTCCAAAAGATACTTTTATTTTATCTTTAAAAAAATATCAAAAACATTGTAATGAGTATTTAGAATTATTGCAGAAAGATTTGGAAGAAAATGAAACTTATAAAATAATAGAAAAAGAAAATGAATTTTTAGAAGAAAATTATGAAAATTATTTTATTATTGAAATTGAAGAAAATGATTTAATTACAAATATTTCAAAATCACTTGAAAAAATTATTTCTATGGCAAAATTAGGAGAAATAAGACCTTATCTTTTTAAAACAAAATATTTTTTTACTATTTCTAAAGCTTTTTATATAATTCATTTAGATGAAACTAATGAAGAACATAAATCTTTTATTTATAATTATTTTACATTTTTACATTATTTTGTAGAAAATAATTCAGATAATGCATATTTAATTTTTAGTCATTATATTTTAACAGCAATATTAAAAATTCCAAGATTCTTTGCGTTAGATATAATGAGAATATTTGAATATTGTGCTGATACAATTTGTAAAAATGATGATATAATTTCTAATTCAAAACATATTATTAAAACTTTATTTTATTATTTCTTAAGTTTTAGAAATGAATTTAAAGAAAAAGAATCAAAATCAAGTCAAAATTCAATAATAACTGGAGAAGATTTTATTGATGATTTTATGCATTTATTATTAATGATAATTGAAAAATTATCTCTTCAAACAAAGCAATTAAATTCAAGATTAATAAGAAAATATGTAAAACAATTTATAATAGAATTACTAACAATATTTAATTTAAATACAATATCAGCAGACAATATATGTTTAATATTAATATTAATAAATAAAATGTTTGATTCCTTGGAAATGAAAGATAGAAAGAAAATAATAGAATTAATTAATTTACAAGTTCTTTTAGAAGATTTAGATGATTTAGGAATAGATTTAGATTACAGAACAGAAATATTACGTTTTATAAAGAAATTTAAATATACAATGTATTTCAGAGATTCTCTCCCAGGACAGATAAATAATGGTCATTTATCAAGACAAAATACAATGAATTTCAAAAATTCAGATGATATACCTTCAAAAAAAAGAAAAGGAAAAAATCAAGCTAAAAGAAAAAGTACTTTATCTAATGTTTCCCAAGGAATAGGTAATGATTTAACCTTAATAAAAATTTTTATTGTTGGTGAAGATTCATATAAAAATTGTGAATATATAAATGCTTTTGGACAAAATGGTGATAATTATATTCATATAAGAAATAATCCTTTGATTGCAAATTATAAATTTCCTTCAAAATATTTTACTTTTTATTATTATTTAAATAAACAACAATATATTGATGATGAAGATAATTTAAATGATGCAGAAGAAGGTCTTTTTCTTTGGGAAGCTGAGTTTAAAAAATTAAAAGATATTTATGAAAAAAATACTTATGATTTACCTAAATTTGTTAGATATTATATTAAAGGAATTATTATTCCACTTTCAGCAATGATGAAAGTTTTTTTTTGTTATGCTCATACTTGTGGAGGAAAAAAAATATTAATTATATATCAAATATTAATGAAATTATTATATGTTAAAAATTTCCTTTTTGAAGTTTCTGGTTTAATTTCTGATGGAAAATCAAATGTTCATTTTGCTAATTTTGATTTAGATAATTTTTTAAGTGATCTAAGCAGAGATCAAACAGCAAAAGATTATTTTCATTTAAAAGAAAGAGTTAAATTTTCTTCTTTTGATTATACTGAATTATATGAAATATTTTATAAACATTTTTTGAATTTTATAAGAAAACCTAAAACTCTTCAATTAAGTGAAAAATTTGGTTATGAAGATATTGAAAGTAGTAAAGTTTCTAACATTGCAAATGAAATAGAAATTTTAAATAAACCTTGTGAAATTAATAAAAAGAAAAGAACTGTTTTAGGAAAGAAAAAAAAGGTTAAATTTAATTTAGTGAAAAAAATGGATATTAATAAAAATAATCAAGGACCTTTATTAACTGAAAATAGATTATTAACTGAAGGTGAAAAAACTACTTCTAATATATCTAAAGAAAAAAATTTAAATAATAATAATAATAATGAATCTACCTATAATAAAAAATTAGAAGAAATTTATATGTTATATAAGAAACAAAAAATGGATTTAAATGATGGAAATTCTTTTTATGTTTCTTTACATGAAATGTGTTCTGAATTTGAATTAAATTTCAGAAAATTATTTTTATGTTTATTAATAAATTTATCTGAAGAAGAAGAATATTTAATGGAATGTTATTTAATATTATATAAATTATTATTAGTTGAAACTGAAGAAACTCAAAATGATATAATGGCAAATTTAGGAGGAAAAAATTCAAAAGAATTAGGTTTTATAAATAATTTATCAAATCAATTTTATTCTCTGATCATTAAATTATTTATTGGGGATTTTAATTGTGAATATGAACATTATCAAAGTTTACAAGTTTTAATATCAAATGTTATTAAAATTTTAAGATTTTTATGTCAAGATCATAATAATTTTTTTCAGGAAAAAATATTAAGAAATTTAGGATATGATTTTGTAAAATTTGATTCTTGTAAAATGAATATGACATTAAGAACAAAATTTTTAGCAAAAGTAGAAGAAAAAAATAATAAACCAAATAGAAATGAATATATGACTTTTTTTAATTTTGCAGTTAATGTACTTCAAAAAATATTAATTATAACAAATAGAGCAAAAAATGAACCTCATATTCAATATTATTTTGATACTCAAAATTGTATTGTTGAATTATTAGTTGAAATTATTCAAGGAAATAAAAAAGAAATCCTAATTACTGATGGAGATAAAACTAAATTAGATGAATTTATTAATAGTAATACTTTATTTTCTTTTCAAAATTTTGTACAAATTGTTAATGATATTTTATTTGATGACACAATGACAAAAAGTCATTGTTTTAAAACTAGATTATTATTAATGTCTCTTTTTGTTTCTATTCTAGAAGAAAAGACAAATGAAGAAATTCAAAAAATTATAATGAAATTTTTAACTGTCAATAAAGTTTTAAATTCTATAATTTATACATTAAAAAGTTATTTTTATAAAGAAACAAAAAATGGAGAAGAATATAAAGAATATTATTCAAATTATACCGATAAACAAATAGAACAATATTTATTTGATTTTGATTATACGGTATATGACTTTTTTAAAAATAAATATTTTCATAGTAATATGAGTAAAGAAAGTGATGAATTTAAATTAGCAAATAATTATTATAGATATATTAAATTATTAAGCATAAAAGAAAAATCTCCTGAAGCGGAAGAAATGATTAAACAAGTAGAAAAAATAACAGAAGAAGAATCTAAAGTAAAATTTGTATTATTTAATAAAAAAGCACAAAATTCAAATGAAATAGCTCCAATTAATTTAATAAATGAAAAAGAAAGAAGTATAAATACAGAATATATAGAACATTATTTTTGTATTAAATTTTTTGAAAATATTACAAAAGTAGTAGAAATTAGATTAGTTAATGAAAGAAGATTACAAAAAGTAATTTTTACTGTTCCTTCAGAAGTTACTTATTTATCTGCAATGACAAAAGAAGAATTTATTAATACTGTTGATAGAACCAATGAAACAACGAAAAAAAGTGATTTAATCAAAAATATAGATTTATTCAAAGTAGAAATTCATTATTTTAAAAATATGGAATTAAACTGGTTTAAAAAATTAATATTAGATATAGATTTTGGTTGGGTTCAAGTAATAGTATATTTATATGCTCTAATAGTTTTAATATTTATGTTATTTACATTAAAAGGATATACTAAATTTGAATCATTAGAAGATAATTCAAGAAGAAATTTACGTAATTTAATAACAACAGATCGAAAATTTCAAGATGCAATAGATCAATCAATAAAAGAATGGGGAAGAATATATGACTATATAACATATATTTTTTGTGTAATGAATGGAATTTTAATATTATGCTGGTTATATGTAAAATTGCCTTTATATTATAATTTAGACAAAGAAAAATATTCTTCAGAAAATAAAATCCCGAAAGATAAATTAACCATATTTAATAAAATTTATATAATAGTAATAAATAGTACTTATGGTAGAAATTACATAAATACATTAATATTTATGTTTATAATAGCTTTAATAGGTTCAATAATGAAAAGAGGAGAAATAGTATATGCTTTTTATTTAATAGGAATAGTAAATTTAAATCCAACATTAAGTGGAATAGTATCATCAATCCAAGTGAAAAAATATGAATTAGGAAGTACATTTCTCCTTTTAATAATATTAGTATATTTTTATACAAATATTGGTTTCTTTTTCTTTAATGATAATTTTGAAAAAGAAATAGAAGATGGATTTCCAAATGATAACTTTTGTAAAACAATGCAATTTTGTTTTTTAACAAATATCGATGCTGGAATAAGAGCAAGAGGAGGAGCAGCAGATCAAATGGTTAGAATATCATATGAAAGACATTCAAGAAATTATTTTGGAAGAATAATATTTGATGTATCATATTTTATAATATGTATTATTGTAATGATTGATTTAGTTTTTGGTGTTATTTTAGGAACTTTTTCTGAATTAAGAGAAGAAGAAAGAAAACATGAAATTGATAGAGTTAATCATTGTTTTATTTGTCATGAAACAAGAGCAAGTGTAGAAAAAAAAAGTGAAGATTTTACTAAACATAGAGAAGTCAGACATAATTTATGGAATTATGTTGATTATATGTTAAGTCTAAAATTTTCTAGTGTTCATAATTTAAATGCAGTTAATAGTTATGCTAGAAAAAATTTAGATGAAAAAAATATATCTTTTTTACCCAGTTGTAAAGATAATTTTAATGAAGATGAAAAAGAAAATGAATGTGAGGAAAATGAAAATGAAGAAATTGAGGAAGAAAGTGAAGAAAGTAATGAATTTGCTGAAAAAGACGAAGAATATGATGATGATGATGAATATGATGAAGGAAAAGAAGAAGAAAAAAAAAATGAATTGGAAAATTTACTTGTTGATGATAACAAAGAAAACAAAGATAATAAAGATAATAAGGACAATAAGGATAATAAAGATAATAAAGATAATAAAGAAAATAAAGAAAGTAAAGATAATAAAGATAATAAAGAGAATAAAGAGAATAAAGATAATGTTGGTAAATAAAATATTATTTTTTTTTATTTTTTGATTGTATTTGAGTATTTTTCAAAGAATACTGATTTTTATAAATATTTATTTTTAATTTACTGTAATTTAATTTTCAATTGCTCTTAATTAATTTATAAAGTCTTTTGTATTTAAAAAAATTATATTTTATGTTGAAAAGTGAATATAATACTATAACTTAATATCATTTTATTCATATTTATAACATTTAATTAAATGTGTTCAAATAATAATGCATCCATCATCACTATTTCTTTTACTGTCTTTTTTCTCAGATGAATTACCAAAATCATACAATTCATTATTATTTTTATTTTTATCATTATTTCCAATAACTTGATTTTCAATAAATTTCTTTCTATTTTTTTGTGAATTTTTAGTACTTCCACAACCAACAGTACAACTAATTTTATCTTTAATTTCAATTTCTCCCCATTCACCTCCAATATTTCCATTAATAGTATTTTTTTTATTTTTAATTTTTGATTCTTTAAAACAATATTGAAATTCTTTTTTATTTACATTTATAGCATAATCCATATTATCTATTATAAAAGAATTTTCACAATAAACTAAAGAATTATTTATTGAAATACCACTCTTTAAATTTTTTTCTATTACACATTGTAACACAATTAAATTTGCTAATAATTGAGTTTGATTTGAATCTGCGTTTTTAAAAGATTTTAATTTTTCTGAAAATATTGATGATGTTGTATGGGAATTTGTAGAAGATGAATTTTGAGTATTTAAATCAATAAAAATACCATGCTTACAATTTTCTTTAAATAAACTTCCTTCAACAATAACAGTATAAGAATAATTAATTATTTTTAATCCACTATCTCCATTTTCATAAAAATTATTTTTAGATATTAATGTTTTTTTATTATTTTTATTTAACAAAGAACTAATTTCTAAAATATTATTTTCACTTTGATTACTATGAGATTTAATTTCTGAGCTTTTTTGAGAATCTATTAAATTACTTAAAATTATTCCTCCTGCTTTATTACAAGAAAATTTATTTGATACAGAATTTATTAATGTTTCATAAACAAATAAACCATAACCATAATTTTCATCAAAATTATTTTCTTTTAATTCAACTACATTATTATTATCATTAAGAACTAAATTATGCATATTTAATCCATTTCTTTTATTATTTTCAAATCTATTTTTTAATATTTCTAAAGAATCTAAACATAATTCTGAGAAATTAACACAATCACTATTATTATATTTAAATATATTACCTTCCATAACAACAGATAATTTTAATTTAATATTACTAGAAGAACTTAATCTAAAAGAATTTCCCCAATTCATTTCAAAATTATTTTTCCTTAGAAAAATTTGTCTCTTTTCATCAATTAAATCACTATTAATAAATTTAATATATATTGCATCATCTGAGTTTTTATCTATTAAAGTTTCTTCGATTTTAAAAATTAAAGGATTTAATATAATAATTGCTTTTCCAGAATTTTGTGAAATTGCACTTTTACTTATATTAACTATAGTATTTTTCCCTGAACAAATAGTTTGACAAAAATTAGCAATTCTAGTATTATTAATGGAAAGAACTGAAATTAAAGGAGTTAAATCATTTTCATCTTTTTTTTTACAAGTATATAATCCAAAAGCAATTGATTTTGATTTTTTATTTAAATTAATTTGAAATTCAGAAGTTGTTAAAATTGAATTTCCTTTATCTTGATAAACTATATCACAATCCTCTAAATTTAAAATAGAGCCTTGATACAAAACAAATAAATTAGAAGATTTTTTTTCATTATTATTCACATTATCATTTTCATTTAATATTATTTTCACTTGAGAAATTTTAACTGAATCAATATCTTCATTTCTATTATTAATATAAATATAAATTGAACTTTGATTAATTTCAATACAACTTCCAATTTGTCCTTTTATTTTAATAGGTTTAGTAATAGTTAAAGAATTAAAAGTTAAAGTTGTATCAGGAAGAACTATTTCTTCATTTGGTTGAGCATGTTCAATTTTATATTTATAATAATAACTTATATTTTTATTATTTCCGTCTTCATAATTATCATTTAATTCAATTGAAGGAAGAGAATAACCGATTTGACTTGTAAATTCTTCTTCTTCACAATCATCAAATAATGAATTTGTTGTTATATCATTTATGATAAAAGTTTGTTTTTTTGTTATTTGTGAAATATCTTTAAATGAGCATTCATCTTCTTTATGAAATTTTATTTTTTTTTCTTTTTCTTTTTCTTTTTCTAAATGCTTTTCTATTGGATTGTCAATAATTGATTGAAGAGTTTTTGTATTAAAATTATATTTTGTAATGTCTGATTTTCTAAAAGAAGAATTTATGTTTTGATTTTTTGATTTTATTACTCTTTTTTCGTCTAAAAAACTCTTTACTAAAGTTTGAGGTATATTTGATTTCTTTTCACAATTTTGATTTCCTGAATTTGGGTTAATCATTTTTTTAAAAAGCTTTTATTTTTTCTTCAATTTTATTTATTAATATTTATTTTTTTTTGAACAATTTTTAATAAAATTTATAACGTTTTCAAAAATATTATTTATATCTTAATTTAAATTATGAATATCATACAAATACAAGTCAAATATGATTAAATCAAGAATTTTCTATTATTTTATTATCTCTTTTAAATTATTTTCTTTTATTTATTGATTAATATTTTTATTAATATCAACTTATAATTTTTTATCTAATTTATAATAATTTTATTAGGAACTATAATTATAGAAGTTCTATTATCAATAAAAAATATTTTTATTTGGAATCAATTATTTCATTATCAATTTAATATATATTTTTTTCCTAATAATTTTCATATATTACATCACATCAAGTCATTTTTCACATGATTCTGTTAATAAAAATATTAAAATAAGTATTTTATTTTTTATATAATTGTATAATTGGAATTATTTTTCTTTATGTAATTATTATATTTTAAAATAATAAATATCTATAAAAAATATAAAAAATAACAAAATAAAGCTGTTTTTTAAAAAATAAATTATATATCTTCAGAAGAATCATCAGAATCATCTAAATCTTTAATTAAAACAGGAGAAATTTTACTTTGAATTTCTTTTCTAAAATTTTTAATTCCAATTCTCACATCGTCACTTTCATCCTTAATAATTCCTAATAAAATAGGAATAAGAGAGATTAATTCATAAGAATCTTTTCTTCCATAAAAAGACTTAATTAAAATTCCATTTTCTTTTTGTAAAGTAAAATTATGAGAATAATTATCAATAATAATAACTTTACTAATATCTCTTCCTAAATTATTTAAATCTTTAATATAATTATTTTGATAAAAAGTAGTATATTCTCTATATAATCTACAAGAAAAATATCTTCTTTCACTTTCAATTAAATTAATTATTGGATCTGCATAAGATTGAGTTGCTACAGTCCAAATAATTATTTCAAAATAAGGAGATATATTATTTAAAAATTGAAATAATCCTGGTCTTAATGTTATAGAACCTTTATTATTATAATTGTTATTTTCTTGATTATAATGAATTAAAGTTTCATCTAAATCTAATATTAATGTATATTTTTTAACTTGAGGAATATATTTTAAATATGGAATTGGTATTTTTTGAATTTTTGGTTTTTGGATATGTATACTTGAAATACTTTTTTTAATTAATTTTTCTTTGTTGGATATTTCTTTAAATAAATTTTCTATTTCTTTAAATGATATTGCTTTAATTTTTTTGAATAAAGAATTTAAATTTGAAGTTTGTTTTAAATTAGATATTATTACTTGATTAATTGAATTATGAATGTTATTGCATAAATATTTTAATTCTATTATTATATTTTGAATTGTGGAAATATCCTTTTCAGGTAAAATTAATTTTAATTGTTTTCTTAATTTAAAAACGAAAGTTTCTTTATAATCAATATTCATTTTTTCAAATTTAGCCCAATTTTTAATAATATAATATTCACATAATAACAAAAAAATTTTTTCATGATAAACACATATTTCATCAATTAAATTTCTGTCATTAATTAAATTCTCACTATTAAAAAAATAATAAATAATAACACTAAACATGATTAAAGCAATAGAATTTTTAGTAATAAATTTTTCATCTTGAGAAAAAGTAAAAAAATTCATATCATATAAATTACAATTTATAAAATTTTTAAACCAATCAACACATTCTTCAAAATAATTTTGTTGATTATAAATTTTATCATTTAATTTTAAAATAATATTTTCCATTTTATATAAATCATAACAAAAAGAAATATCATCTATTTCATTTAAATTAGTTGTTGAAACTGAAGAAGCAGATTCATTTAAATTTTTTTCTAAATTAAAATCACTTATTTCTGGAATTTTATTTTCTTTATTTGATAAGGTTTTTCTATGTTTATATCCACTTATTGTAAAATTTTTATGTTCAAATCTTGTTTTTAAATCTTTAAATGATTCTATTAAAGTTTCATTATTTTTTTTTGAATTTAAATTATTATTTATATTTTTTCTTTGGGTTAAACTATTTTTATCTCCTACATCTAATTTTAACTTATATATAAATTTCGGAGGCAGTGGAATTTTAAATTTAATATTGTCTATTCTATTTTTTTGCATTGAAATTCTACTCATTTGTTTATTTTTATTTTTTACTTTAGAGTTTTTAATTTATTTCCTTTCTTTTGAAAAAAAATTAATTTTTTAACCCTTTTCAAAGTAAAAAAATTTGAAAAAAAACTAAAAATAAAATAATAAAAAATAAAACAATTTTCAAAAAAAAAAATAAAAAAAAAAAATTAAAAAAAAAATAAAAAAAATAATATATATTTAAAAAATATCCAAAAAAAAATGGGAAAAAACTACAGAAATTATTCAAAAACAGCAAAAAACCCAAAAAGACCATATGAAAAAGAGCGTTTAGATTCTGAATTACTATTAATAGGAAAATATGGATTAAAAAACAAAAGAGAAGTATGGAGAGTACAATATGTATTAGCAAGAATAAGAAAAGCAGCTCGTGAACTTTTAACATTAGAACCAAATGATCCAAGAAGAATTTTTGAAGGTGAAGCTTTAATAAAAAGAATGATTAGAATTGGTGTTTTATCAAAAGAAGAAAGTCAATTAGATTATGTTTTAGGTTTAACTACTAAACAATTTTTAGAAAGAAGATTACAAACTATTGTCTTTCAAAATCAATATGCTCAAAGTATTCATCATGCAAGAACACTTATTTTTCAAAAGAAAATTGCTTTTAATAGAGGTTTGAGATCTCCTATTATTAATATTCCTTCTTTTATTGTTAGAAAAGAAAATGAAAGTAAAATTACTAAAATTGCTAATAAAGAAGGTGATTCAAGAACCAAGAAAAGATTACAAAAGAAAAGAGAAGAAGCTGGAGATGGCGGAGATGATTAAATTAATTTTGGGTTTTTAATATTATTGAACTTATATTAAAATTGAATTTTTTAATTAAGATTTTTTATTTTTTTTGGAAATGAATTGAATAATTATTAATCAAAAATTTTAAATCTCAAAATAAATTTTTTAAAAAAATGTTGTTTCATGCTGATTTTCAGACTAAAAGAAGAATTTTTAATTAATATAAACAAGAAGTAATGAATTATAATCAAACAAAAGAAGATGAAAAAAGAAGAAAAATTCAAGAAGAAAGAGAATTTATAGAAAATAATCATAAATTAGATTAGTTCAAGAACTTAAAATGAGATATAAAAAAATGAAAAATCAAATAACAAATGAATGAATATCAAAAAATGCTTTCGGAGTATAATGGAAATCCATTATTAAATAATAAAAATAAAAGAGAAGTTTTTTCTAAAAATTATGATTATACTTCAAGTCAAAAGCAAAATATTAATACGGAAAACAATAATATTAACAATAATATGTTCAATAATATGAATTATAATAATATAGGAAATAATATTAATGATAATTATGGAATTAATAAAGAGAATATTGAAGAAATACTTTTAATAATATATTTAAGGAAATAATTTTATAACATAATTTTGAAGAGAAAAATTTTAATGATAATCCTATAGGAATTATTATCATATTGAACCTGATAATGATATGGAAATTATTTTAACAATAATTTTAATAATGAATAATAAAGATGAGAATAATTTAATAATAATAATTGGAAATAATTTTGAAAAAAATTATAATAATGATAAACATTTTTTAACTCCTAAAGCAGAAAAACTTCGTCAAGCAGCTTCAAATTTTATAAAGTAATTCTAAAATAAAAAAAAAATGTAATAATCCTAATGTGATTTTAAAATCAAGAAAATTCATATTAATAAAAAAATAAACAAAAAATTTAATAAATAGAATTTGAAAAAATAAATAAAAAAAAATTACAAAAAAAACGGAAAAAAAGAAAATTAATTTTCTTCACTCTCTTTAATTTCCTCATCTTTAATTTCTTCTTCATTTAAATTAGTTTTAGTTTGATTTAACGAATCACTTTTTTTTTCTTCTCTTTTCATATTAATAATAATTTTAAATTTATCATAAAAAGGACCATATTTCATTCCAAAAACTTCAAAAACTTTATCTAATAAATAATCCCAATTATCATTTCTTTCATTTTTACAATAATCAATCATTTTTTTAAAAATATCTTCAAATAAATCTAAAAATTTATCAACTCTACCATCATGATAACTTATTTTAGGATCAACTTTTCTAATTTCATTAAAACTAACAGTAGAAATATTATTATTATCTTTTTTTTTATTTAATTTTTTTTTTTCATTTTCTTTTTTCATTTCTTCTATTTTTTTAACTGGAAAATTCCAAACTAAAGGAGGTCTTAATTGATCTAATTTAGCATTTAAAACTTTATTTTTTTCAGCACTTTCAATAGTTTTATATGATTCTTCAGTATTTTTTCTTTGTATATTTTTATTTTTTTTTTTTGAATTTTCTTTTAATTTATTCTTTGAATTTGGTTTTCTCATTGGAGAAGTTATTCTTGAATTTGATCTACTTCCTTTTCTTGAAACAGCTCTTGAACTATTTTTTGAATTTGATTTTGAAGTTCCTATAAAATTTATTAATAATTTTTTATCATTTTCTGCTAATGTCGATGTATTATATAATATATTATCTCTTATATCTTCATGCACTAATTCAGTTATCGTTGATAATATATTTATTGCTTCAAACCAATTATCTTTCTCTCTTTCTGGAAAAAAATTTTCTAAAAAAAATATTCGACCAAATTTTTTTAATTCTTTATCTAATATTTTTTTATTTTCAATTATTTCTTTATTTGATATTGAATTTGGATCTTTTTCATAATAATAATATTGTTCACTGTTAAATTCATTTATTGTGTCAAAATTTAATTTCGATAATTGGAAATAATCTTCTTTTTTAAATTGAATTTTATTTCTTTTACAATAATCATATATATTATTTAATGATTTGGCTCCTTTACACATTGATTCAAAAACCAAATATTTTTCAATACCATTTTCAATAAAGTTTTTATTTTTAATTGTCATAAATTCGTCTTTTAAATTACTTTGATTAACATATTTTAATTTCTCATAGAAAAAAGTATATTGTTCATATTTTAAATAATCACCCATAATATTATTAATGATTCTATGTAAGTCATAAACTTGTTTAACTAAAGTAGTAAATTCAATATTTTCTGTAATAGGGATTAATATTCTACTTAAACCATTTAATTTCATTTCATAACATTTAACTTTTAAATCATAAATTGCTTTATCCATTTGTTTAATATAATATAAAGTAGCTTTATTATTTCTACAATCAGGTATTTTATTTAAATTAACAAATAATTTATGTGTATTAATTGTAACTGGTATTTGAGAAGGTAATTTTCTATTTAAATATTCTATCATAGCAAAAAGTCCTTTTTCAAAATCTAATTGTAATGCTTCATGAATTAATTTAGTAGGTTCTTTTTGAGTTAAATCTTTTATATTAGGATAAATTAAAGCATGTAATTCTTTCATTTGTTTAATTTTTAATTTTTCTTCAGGAGTTAAACCTTTTTTTTTATTATTATTATTTCCATCATTATTATTATTTGTTTTATCTTTCTCATTTATTTTAAGAGCTAATGATTCATAAGGATCTTGTTCTAACTTCTCTTTTTCAATTATTTGATTATTAAAATGATATTCAAATAAATTTGGATTTGTATTTTTATTTAAAAATTGATCTAAATCTTCCATTGCAACATCTCTTTTTAGAATAAATTCATCCCATTTTAATCCTTCTTTAATACCATCAGTTAATTGTTTTAAATAATTTTTATCTTTAAATAAATTTAAATCAATATTTCCACTTTCTTGTTGTTCAATAGAAAAAAGTCTATAAGCACTTTTTCTTAATAATCTCAAAGGTAATAAAATTAATTTTAAATTTTCATGCATTTCTCTAAAGCCTAATTTAATATAATTATTAAGCATTTTAAAAAAATATTTTGAATCTTCTTTTAATTGTTTAAATTCTTTAGCAAAATTATTTTCATCAAGTGATTTTCCTTTAACAAGAGAATCTAATAATCTTTTAAAAGCAAATCTTAAATTAGTAGCATTAGCAAGAGCACCTTTATTAATCGGAAAATTATCTCCATCAAATATTATTATATCCTGTGTTTGAGATTCTAAATATAATAATGGTCTCATCCAATCCATTTTTATTCCTTTCATTGTTTTCGAAGTATGTTTTAATGTTACTCCTAATTTAAATATTCTATCAAATAAAGGCTCCCAATATTTTCCTCCTATATCTTTTCGAGTCACATAGTTATCTCCTGTTAATTCATATTCTTCTAATAATGAAGTTAGGTTTATCCAAATTTTATATTCTTTTGATTCTTGAAAAGTATCAAATTTTGGTTTTGGCATTTTTTTTTTTGAAGTTTTTTTTAAATTGTTTTTATTTTATTTTTTTTGAGGTTTTTTTTTTATTTTTGTCTTTTTAATTTTAGAATTTTTTTATAATAAATTAGTTATAAAAATTATGATTTTAATTAATTAATTTATTTTTAATTATTTATTACATGAATTATTGACATTTTTATTTTAATGGTTTGCTGTTAAAAGTGAATTTATGTCAATATTATTTCCTTAAATTAAATTAATTTAAATTAGAACTTTTTGGTTTAAAACTTTCACAATTATTATTTTTAAAAATTGCTTTAATCATGTCTTTTAATTTATTATGATAATTATATTCATTGATAATTTTATCTTGGATTTTTTTAATTTCATCTTTATTAAAATTTATAAAATTATTTACAAACAAAAATTTTTTATTTTGAATTTCAGAAACAGAAGAATTATCAGAATCACCTTCTGTGGAAATTTCTTTTTCTGAGTCAGTTAAATCAAGACTTTCACAAAATTTAACGTTTAAATTTTCTAAAGAAATTTCTAATGAATTTTCTTCTTTTTCAAAATTTATTTCTTTTTTTATTTCTTTCAAATTTTCTTCTTCATTTATATTTCCGTTATTTATAAATCTTTGATCTATTGCTATTAAAAGAAGTTTTTCTTCTGAGTTTTGAAGGAGTTCTGAATACATTTTTTTTTTTATTTTTTAGATGAGATTTTTTTATTTTTAATAATTTATTATAATTTTTATATTAATTAATTAAATAACATTCAGATTTATTTTTTTTGGTTTTTGTTACAATTTTTTATAGTTAGATAAACCTATTATAATTTAAAATGATGATATATCTTATAAAAATATTTTTGAACAAATATCAAAATAAAAAATTATTTATTATCAATATTATGTTTTTTTAATATTTAATTTAATTTTATTTTTTAAATCTTCTGTTTTATTTAAAAAACTTAATTAATATTATAAAAAACTTAATGAATACTGGGTATTAATTGTCTTCTAAAGATCTATTTTGAAATTTTTTTCATTTAAAGAGTTGTATTATGAATAAATAATCTTAACTTATTATTACTATATTTATTTATTATTATGTTTTCTTATAAAGGTACAATTATTAAATAAAATATTAATGTGATGAAGAATAAAAGAATAAAATGATTTGATTTTTTTTCATTAATTATTTTAAATTTTGTTGGAATAAATAATCATCTTTCTGATATTTTTTATTTTTTCTAAAATACTACTTTGAGATAAATTTTTATTTAAATTAATTATACTATTATTTTATTATTTCTAAAAAATTATGGTTGAAAATATTTTTTTATTCATTGTTTGTGTTCTTAAATATTTCCAACAATTAAGTTATTATTATTAATAATTTACCAACACATTCCAACCTTTAAAAAACCTAAAATAAAGAATAATCAAAAAAAAAATAAAAAGTTAAAAAATAAAAGATTAAAATTCCAAAAAAAATTAGATTAATAAATTTTCCAAAATTATATCAACGGCAATAATAATAATGATAGAAAAAAATAGTAACAATATCCAACAATTGTCTCATAACTAGAAGAAGATATAATATTAAGATAGTGCTAAAACAAGGAAATATACATTTAATTTGTTTTGAATTTGCTCATTCAAAAATACTTTAGATCTTTATCCTCATATCACACACTTAATAATCTAGAAACTTACTATATTCACCATTTATATATGATATAAAATATTATATTTAATTTCCTGATATTTTCTCTAATATATAAAAAGCATTTTATTCTCTTTAGTTATTTTTGATTTACAAGAATAAATTCATTGGTAAAAGTTTAAAAATATTTTTCATTGGTTTTTATTATAAGAGTTGTTAAAATTTTGTAAAAATAAGAGAAATAATTTTCTTGTTTTTTAAAATTAAAAATTTCATTATTAAGATTAATTTAAATATGAATAAGATTTTCATATAAATTGAATTAAATCATAAATATAGGTTAGTATTGAAAAATTTATTTAATATCTGTTTGATTTTAAAAAAGAAATAATGTTCAATCATACATTAAGAATATGAAATTTGTTTCATATATTGAATTCTATTGTTCTTTAATTTATTTTTTTCTAAGGAATAATAATGATATTGGTTTAAATTAAAAAAATAATAAATAAACTTTTAAAAATTTAATGGATAATTATGATTCAATTTTAAATACTTCAGAAAATTTATAAGTTTTGATTTAAAAACATTGAGCGCCATTTTCTTCAATAAATTTTTTATATAATAATATTAAAATACAAAATATCTTTTTAATAAAACAATTATTTAAGAAAAATTAACATATATATTTATGATTAATATTTAATTTATTTTATAAGTACATTAAAGTTCTAAATATTTAATAAAGTTGAAATCATATTTTAAAAAATGTTATTCAAAAAGCATGATGCATTATATATATATTTCATTTTTTTACTCAAAGCAATATATCTTAAAAAAGAAATAATAAATGCAATTCCTAAAGAAGTTGCAAAAGAAATAATTATAGAAATCCATCCTCCTTTAAACCAATCAATTTGATTATGATTAAAAATATAGCAAAATATAGTACAATAATATAACATTCCTAGCATTAAAATAAAATTAATTATAAACATAATAATTAAATTTTTTTTCATTCTGTAAAGAAATTTTTGGCAAATAGAAATATAGTCCTCAGTATAATCAAATTCTCTTTTTAAAATAATTAAATAATTAAAATAAGATAATTTATTAACAAAATAAGTGATAAAAATAGCAACTAAAAAAGAATATGTACTTCTCAATAATTCAGTTGCAAAAGATAATTTACCATTATTATATTTTTCTTCAATAATATTATCATCATAAAAAATAGCATTTAAGCAAAAATCAATAGATAATTCAGTAATCAAAACAGTTAGTTTAATAGAAATTAAATCAAATTCATTTTTTTTTGAAACAGCACTTGTAAAATTTAAATTATCTGAAAAATAACACCAAAACATATTTAAAAATTTTCTTTTATCTTCTTTAACTGCTTTATAATAAGGAGCATTATCAATGTCATCGTCATCTTTAATAATTAAGTCATTAGTATGAATATATAAAAATAATTCATCTTTTGATTTAATATATTTTTCATTCATTTCTGAACTATGAGTTAACATATTTTGTTCTATTGTTTTTTCATTAATATTATTACACTCTGAAGGAATTGTTAAATTAATTAATTCTGAATTAGAATTAATTTTTTTAAAAGAAGATTTTTTGGATTTTTCCCTGTTTATTTTTTTCAACGAAATATTTGCATCATTTTTTGATTTAATTGTTGAATTTTTTGGCAAATAGTATTCTGCTCCTCCAAAACTAACTATGCTATTAATTTTTTTATCTAATTTATTTATGCTTTTTATATTATTTTTTTTTATTTTTTCTTTATTATTATTTAATTCATCATTATCCATTTCTTCCTTAAATTGAATATTATATGTTTGGATTCTTTTATTTATTCTTAATTTGTAATTGTCTTTATCATTATCTTCATCTTTTATAATATTTTTAAAGTTATTTGTATTTTTTCTTTTTTCTTTTCTGTTGAAAGGATTTTCAATGTTTATTTCTTCTGGTTCTTTTTTGAATTCAGTATTATATCTTCTATTTCTTCTAGTAAATGGATTTTTTATATTAAATTCATCAGGTTCAATTATAAATTCAGATTGACATGTATTCATTCTTTTATAATTTTTTCTTAAAGGATTATTTTCAAAATCATCTTGATTAAATTTAATTAAAGTTTTATTTGATTTTGATCTTTTCTCTCTTTCATTAAAAGGATTTATATTGATTTCATCAAAATCATTTTTTATTTCAGTTTTACATGTATTTATTTTTTTATATTTTCTTATAAATTGATCATTCTTTATATTAAATTCTTCATTATTATTTTCATTTAAAACTAATCTATATGTTTTTGATTTTTTATTATTTTTTTCATAGTAAGAATTAGCTAAATCCAAATCATCATCTGTTTTAAATTTAATTTCATTTTTTTGTTGTAAATGAATTTCTGAACTAATTGAATTTTTATTATCAAAATTAGTAAAAAGAAAATTGTTTTTATTAAATTTAGGAGGATTATTTTTTGGTTTTTGAGATATAATTTCTTTAATAATATTCCTAATACTTTTCATACCATAACCTCCAAAATGAAAGCAAAAAAAAATATCTAAAATAATTAGAGAAGAAAAAAACCAAAATCCGATATTAGATTTTAAAAATTTAAACTTTGTAAATGTAATATAACATTTGCCAATTAAAACATTAGTTTTAGGAATTGAATTAGTAAAAGCTTTTTTAACATCTTTAATATTATTAATTGGATTGTTAGATACAGAAACATCACAATTACAAATAGCTTTTAAAGTAGTATAATTGACAGCGTTATACTCACATCCTTCTTCACATATATTCACTTCAATAAATTGTTTTTCTCTTCTATGATTTAAAGTTAAATCTGCATTTTCACCTTTTGAAGGTTTACAAATGTCATTAAAATAATCATCTTCTGAATTAAATACATCAATTCCTAAATTTGACATTAATTCTGAATACGATAAATTTACATTTGAATTATTAAAATCTAAAGCATACTCAATTAAAATTGGATTTTCTTTACAAATTGAAATATCTAATTTATTTCCTTTAGAATCAAATATTTGAAAACGAACTTGTCCTGATAAATAATTTGTTTTATTATTTTTTAAAATTTTTATATCAAATTTTGCTATAAATAAATATTCGTTTTCAGGGATACTATAATATGATTTTAAAGCTGTTTCACAATCTTTTAAATTTATTACAGATAAATTTGATTTATAAGTATATGGTTCTTTTATATTTACTATTTCAAAGGAAAAATAATCACCATTATAAATAATATTTGTTTTATAATTGAAAATCTCATTTTCTAATTTTTTGAAAAACAAATCAAAATTATCTTCTATAAAAGTTTTTTCTTTGATTTCACATATTTTATTATTTTTCAAAATATAACCTTCAGAACATTGATTAACACATAAATTATTTTCCTGATATAAATTAACTTCGGAACAATCTTTTATACATTGTTTTTCATTATATAAAATTGATAAATCATCATTACATTCATTAATACAATATCCATAACCATTAATTCTATAAAAATAAATATCACAATTTAAAACACAATTATAATCATCTAAGAAATAATTTTTATTACATTTCCTGCATTTTAAACCATTATCCTCAATATTTAATTCACATTCATCACATCCAGGATCACATTTTCTAAATAATTTATTATTATGCTCTTTATAATATCCAATTAAGTTTTCATTTTGACTGATACATAAATTTTCATATGATTCAACATTATAATAATTATTTTGGCAAATTAAACAATTTGTATTATACTCATCAATTTTTTTTCCTTTACAAGTTTTACAAGAAATATCACATTTGCTATAATATTGATTATCATTTGTATCATTATAATAACCTTCTGGAATTTCTTCATAACATATTTTATTATTATCATTTGGAATAAATTTATAACCTGTTGAACAAGAATTACATGATAAATTATCGGAACAAGATGAACAATTTTCTTTACAAAGAGAGAAAAAATTATTTGATGATTTATAATAATTTTCTGGCTTTTCATTTTCATTTATACATTCTCCAATTTTCCCTTCTAATTGATATAATGTTTCTTTACAAGAATCACAATTCATTTTTTGATTAATTAAATCATAACCAGTTGAACATGTTTTACAATTAATATAGCATTCTTTTAATTCACCATTATCTAAATAATATCCTTCTTCTGATTCCACACAATTAGAATTCAATAAATAAAAATTTGTTTTACAAGTTAAACAATTCATTTTTCCAATTTCTTCTTTTTTTGAGCAAGTTGCACAATTTTCGTGGCATTTAACAATCACATTATTAATAAGAGAATATCCAATAGAAATATCATTTTCAAAAATACAAAAAGTTAAATTATTTTCAAGAGGATAAGCATCATTAGCACATTTATTACTTAAGCAATTTGGAGATTCTTTTTCTCCATTAGTATTACATTCCAAACAACTATCATAACATTTAAAATATAAACCACTAGAATGATTTAAATAATAACTTTGAGGATCCTTATAACAATTTGAATTTAATGTATTATATATTGGATGAAAATCAGGTTTACATTCAAGGCAATTATGTGAATTTTCATTTCCACCAATATTACATTTTTTACAAGAAGTATAACAGTTTTTTATTGAATTTTCATATTTATCATAATATTTTCCTTCTGGAACATGTGGAATTTCTTCACAATTATCTTTTTTAAAATTATAAAATTGATTTGATTCACAACATTCTGTTGGACTTGAACCTCTACAAGAATCACATGAATTTGAACAAGTAAAAAAAGTTAAAGTGCATTTTGGAGAAGTATATGTTCCATAAACTATATAATATTCAAAATAAGATGAGCCATTTAAATTCATTTGATATTTTATTCCATTAATATCATATAATGTGTTTTGTTGAACTTCTATATTATTTGAATCTTTCAAAATGAGCAAAGAATCAATATATTCAAATTTAATTTGAAAACCAGTTTTAGTTTGTAATTTAGTATAAATTAAACTTTCAACGTCTAAATTAAATAATTCTCCTGCTTTAATATTTCTTTTATTTTTTTCATTTTTACAAAAAGCAAAACCATAAATGTTTAAAATATAAGTATAATAAGTGTATCTAATATTATGATAATCAGGAGGTCTTGCATCTACTGCTCCAATTATATAAGAATTAGCAATATCAGAACAAGTATAATCTTTATTAACAGGATAATTATTTTCACATCTTGTATCATTTATTTTCCATAAATAAGAATCATTTGTTGAATAAATTTCATTTTCTTTTCCATTATGAAACGATAATTTTGCAGATAAACCAAAATCACCATCATAATTTGATAATGTTATTTTTATTATACTTCCATAATTTATATTTATATTTGAAGAATAAGTTTTTGCTTCTGTTTGTTGATAATTATCTAAATTTTTATTTTGGTCATCTACTATTACATATTCTAAATAATCATCTACAAGAATTACTAATTGGGCTTCAAAGGCTTTTATATTGAATAAATTTATGAGGATAATTATTATTTGATACATAAAAACTAGCATATTGATTTTTTTTAATTTATTTTTACAATTAATATTTCAGATTTTTTTTAAGAATCTATAATTTTATGTTTTATTTAAATAATTTATATAATTTAAACCATATAATTTTTCAATAACACTATTTTAATTTTATTCTAATTTTTTTCTTTTTAAAAAAATTTTTGAAACAACTAAACCCTAAAATATATAACAATATTAAATAAATAATTGGGGATTGGGGATTGGGGATTGGGGATTGGGGATTGGGG
>JAJJLU010000604.1:0-27700 GCA_023807065.1 Isotricha intestinalis | reverse complement strand
CCCCAATCCCCAATCCCCAATCCCCAATCCCCAATCCCCAATCCCCAATCCCCAATCCCCAATCCCCAATCCCCAATACCCAAAAGAAAGATCTTAATTAATATATCATTGTCACGTTTAATTATTATTATTTAAATAAAATAAAGTTTAATAATAAATAAAATTTAATTAATAATTAATTTTCAACTTCTTAACATTTAATATAAATATTATATTCAATATTAAATCTTAAAGAGATTAATTTAAAAACAAAATGAAATAAAGTATTTTTGATATTAATGATAAGTTATTCATTTTTTGAAGTAAATAAAAGTTAATTTGTTAATAAATTAAGTATAAACTAATACAAAATTTATATTTATATCATAAATAATTATTCTATTTTTGCAAAAATAAAAATAAAAAATATTATTTCAAATCAAGCATTAAAGAATCAGCTTTGTCATTATCATTTATATTAAATTCTTTTTTTTTAAATTTTGTTTTAATTAATTCTTGATTTTTATTAAATAAATTATCAACTCTTTCACAATAATAATTTTGTTCTTCATCACTTACATTACTATTAAATCTTTCTAAAATAATACTTTTATTATCATCTTGATTTTGTGAATTAGCTTCTTTTATTTTTTTATTAGTTTCTTCAACAGTTTTTTTTAAAAAATTAATAACAGCTTTATCATGAATATTTTTAATATTATCCCAATTAAACATTAAAAAATTTATGCTTTTTTATTTTATCAATATCATCATCACCCCATCTTTCATAAGGATTTTTAACAACGAATTTTTTTATAAGATCTTTAGCATCATCTAAATTTTTATAAGTTGAAATAACATTTTCATCTTCCATTGCAGACCAGTCAAATTTCATATTAATTATATTATTTTTAGTTTCTGTTTGACTTTCACTATAAAAAGGAACTTTAAAAGTAAATAATTCAAATAATAAAACTCCAAAAGCCCAATAATCAATTGAAGGAGTAATATCATATTCTTCAGTAAATAATTCCGGTGCCATATAATTTAAAGTTCCTACAATTTTAACTTCTTTTTCTTCTTCTGAAAAATCAGAAGAATCACTTTTTTCAATGTTTATCATATTAAATATGTTTTTTTTATTATTATCATTTTGACTTAAACCAAAATCTGTTATTTTAAAATGTCCTTCTTTAGAAATTAAAATATTTTCTGGTTTTAAATCTTTATGAATAATATTTAAAGAATGTAAATAATTCAAAGCAAGAATAACTTCTGCTGAAATTAATTGAATAGTTTGCTTAGGAAGAATAATACTAGATAATAATTTAAATAAATCACCTCCTGGCATAAATTCCATAGCAAAATAAACATTAATTTTATCTTTAAATATATAATAGCAATTAACTACATAATCAGAATTAATTTCATTTAAAATTGAAGTTTCATTTTTTAAAGTAGAACTTAATTTTTTTTCTTTCATACTTTGAATATCAACTGTTTTAATAGCATACATATCTCCTGTTGATATTTTTTTATATAAACTCACACTTCCGTAACCGCCTTTTGCAATTTGAAAAATTAATTTAAAATTATATATTGAATTAGAACTTGAAATATTTTGACTTTCTGAAAAAGACTGACGTTTTTTATTTTGAATTTGTAATTTATTTGGACTTTGATTTTTATTATTTTTTGCGAAAAATGATGAATTTGTATAAGTTGTATTAATTAGTTTTGAACTTATTGAATGTTCTTTTAGTTGACTATTTTGGTTAAAGTTTATTATTGGATTTAGTGCTTTTTGATTATTATTTTTTTGAGGACTAATCTTTGGATTATTGCTTATTATATTATTATTAGAATTTTTAGATAAAATATTATTTGATATGTTATTTGAAGAATCTTGGTTTTTTAATATAATATTATTATTTGAATTATTATTTAATAAGTTTTTATTTGAATCATTTTGATATTCTTTTGGTGAATTTAAATTAGTTTTTTGAATATTATTTCTATTAATTAATGAAAATGTTTTTATTTTAGGTTTTAAAAATGAATTTCCTTTTTTTTCAGGTGATTTTAAATCTTTTTTGTTCGTTAAGTTATAATCTTGTTTTTTTAATCTTATATTTTTTAATTGAAATCCTTTATTTCCTCCAATAATCATATCTTCATTATCATTTTCTTTTTTATTTTTTTTTTTTTCAAAAAAATTATTATTTTCATTATTTTCAATATCTGAACTTTCAGCATAAATATTTGATATACTTTTTCTTTCTGTTAATTGAGAATATTCTAATAATTCTAAATAAATATCATTCATTTCATTATATTTTTTTTTTTTTTCATCTTTTTTATTATTTTTAATAAAAGAATCAATATAATAAATATTTTCTTCTTCTTCACTTTCATTTGATTCATAACTTATATCTTCTTCATTTTCTTCAATTTCACTTTTTAAAAAATTTTTAGATTTGTTTTTAGAATGTAATATAAAGTTCATTCCTGAATTTTCTTCATTTTCATTTTCATTAATATTAGATTCTAATCTAATTATACTTTCATCATCTTCATTATTAAAAGAAACTTTTTTTTGAAAGAAATCTAAAGGAACTATAGAATGTTTTTTTGGAAGCTTTTGTTCTTCTATTGTTTCTTTTTTATTAAAATTTACTTCTGCGCTTTTTTTTAACATTGTAAAAAAAGGATTTATTTCTTTAGCATTTTTATTTATTTCTTTATTGGGGTTTATTGATGAATCATAATTTTTATTTACAAATAAACTTTTTTTAGAAGAAGGATTATTAGAAACAGTATTTTTTTCTTTTTTAATTAAAGTTATCTTTTTTATTAAACCTTCATCTTCTGAACTTTCACAATCTTTACTAATTAAATGTATTGGTTTATTATCATTAATAGATATATCATTTTCATTAAAAGATTTATTTAATAAACTATTATTACTTTCATTCAAAGATTTGTTTATTGAATTGTTATTTTCATTAAAAGATTTATTTAATAAACTATTATTACTTTCATTAAGAGATTTAGTAAAAAAATGTTTGTGTTCATTAAATGGTTTATTATTATTTTCAGTGAATGATTTATTAAATGATTTATTACTATTTTCATTAAAAGATTTATTAAATAAATTATTATTATTTTCATTAAATGATTTATTAAATAAATTATTGCTGTTTTCATTAAATGATTTATTCAAATAATTATTTGAAAGATGATTAATATCAATTTTTATTTTTAATTTATTTTTTGATAATAAATTTTCACTTGTTGTTTGTCTTTGAAATAAATCAAAGCTAATTCTTTTTTCTTTTTTTTTCTCATTTATTAAAACTTTATCTTTTATCTCATCATTTATCATTCTCACTTTTAAAAAGTTATTTTCTTTTTTTTTTCCTAAAATAAAATTATTATCATTATAATTTTTCTTAAAAGAACTATGAACTGGAGAAATAGTAATAGATGGAATATTACTTAAACGATTACTTCTTTCTTTACTTTCTTCATTTTTAGTAGAAGATAAAGTAAAACTATTTTCATCATCTTTGGGAATAAATTCTAATTTTCTTTTAAAATAATTATTAATATTACCACCATTATCTTTAATTGTTTTTCTAAATCCTCCAGTTTGACTTCTTTTAGTAAAAAACCCATTCATATTATTTTTATCACCATCAGTATCTTTTATATTATTAAAAAAAGTCCTTATTGTATTATTAACACTTAAAATATTTTTAACACTTTTTAAAGCAGTTGCAAAATTATTTTTTTCTACATCATCTTCTAAACCAAAGATTACATTTTTATCATTATTTTCTATATTATTATTATTCATTAATTTATTTTGATAATCCTTTTTATCTTCATTTACAAAAGGATTATTAAAGAAAGGATTTCTAGTTGCAAATCTTGTATTTGACCTTTTAAAAAAGGAATAATCATTAATTTGTAAAGAATTACTTCTACTTTCTATATATTTAATATAATTATCTCTTGAATGACTTTTAGTTAACATCGTTGTTGAATTTAAATTATAAATATTACTTTTTACCTTTGTTTCCATTACTGTTAAAATAAATTGAATAGATATTAACTTTCTATTTAATGTTTGAAAAATTCCTCCTAAAATTTCATTTAGTTCTTTTGAAAAAATGTTATTAACTTTATAATTTTCTTCATATAAAAAAAAAGTAAAATAAATCATTGATATTAAATGAGAAATTTCTTTAGGATTTCTTTCATAATTATCGAAAGGTAAATCACATTCATATTGGTATATTTTAATTAAATTATTTAAAAAAAGAAAGTTTTTATTATTTGAATTATCTGCTTTGAGATTTGATTTTGATCTTAAACTTGATAATAAATAATCAGATGAATCAGACATTGAATTTTTTGAAGTTTTATTAAAAAACTTCATAAGATAATTTTTAGGAGAGAATATTATTTTATTTGATTTATTAATATTTAAAGTATTATCCCTAAAAAATTCTAAAGAAGAAATTAATTTCATTAAATTTGCTTTTATTAACTTCATTTGTCCATAAAATATTTTTTGTTCTTTACAATAATTAACATGTAAAATAAATTCATTCATTGGAACTTGTTGTTCACAAATTCTACATATTTCATATAATTTTTTAGAATCTACTTTTAAAGTAACATCTTTCCATACTATTAATTTAGTATTAAAATAAAATTGAAATTGCTTTTCTAATTCATTCATTTTTGAATTACGATTATTTACTGTTTGTAAATATTGTTTATAAAAAAGGATTTCTTTTCTATTATTGTCAAAAATAATTTTATTTAATTTTAATTTTCTTCTTTCTAATTTTTCATTTGTTGCCAAATTTAAAATATTACATTTTGATATTATTTCTATTAAATTGTTTAAAATGTATTTTCCAGATGAAGAAAAGCTATTTAAATTTAATAATCTTTTATTATCAGAGTATAATACATTAGAAAAAGTATTTGATAAATACAATATATGACCAAATATATGTAAATTCTTAATATTATTATTTATAAAGCTCCTAAATACATTTTCTTTTTTATCACTACCAATATAATTTAAAATATAATTCCTTATATTATAAAATTGACAATTTAATGTTAAGGAATAATAATCTAATTTAAAAGATATATTACTTAAAACAAAAAGACAAATTTGAGAAATAGAAACAATAAATTGAGTAATTTCTTCATTATTAAGAATAAATTTTTCATTATCATTTAAATCATTATTTTTAAAATTTAAAACAAAAGAATCATTAATATTATTATTTTGTTTTCCTTTATAATTATCTAAAAATTGTGCAATTTCATAACGACTTTTTTCAAATTCATTTAAAATTAAATTTTTAACTTCTCTATAAAAATCTTCAGGTTTTGTTTCAATTATTGTTTCTAAAACATTATCAAATTTATCTATTTTTTTTATTAATTCTGAATCATCATCTTCTAAATCAATATTTAATACTTCTCCATTATTATAATTTTTTTTAAATCTTTTTATTAATTCTCTCATAATGTTTATTATAATATCTAAATAATCTTTTTGAAAAGAAATAAAATTTTGAATTACAATATAATCAAAATGTTTTTTAAATAACAAAACTTTTATTATATATTCTATAAAATCTTCTTCAATATTTTTCTTTTTTAATTTTGAAACATCTAATGAGTATCTTTTTACAATTTTTTTTTTTTTATTTTTTGCAGGATTTGAATAAGAAATGTCAATATCATCATTTCCATTATTTTCATTTGTTGGTTTATAAGATTTTATATTATAATGAATATTATCTAATAATAATTTATCTATATAAAAATCTGTATCACTTTTTCCTCTTATATGCTTGAAAATTTTCATTTTTATATTTTATTGTTTATAGATAAAATTCAATAAATTTCTTTATTTTATTGTTTAAATCTTTAATTATTTATTTATTTAATTTATATGGAATGTTGTTATATAAACTTTATTATTAAAATAAGAATAATAAAGATGTTATTTCTAAATTATTCTTTTTATGTGATTAATATATTTATGGATATTTTATATTAAAAATAAGAATTATTAGATATTTTAAAAATTGGATAATACAAGATAGTTATATATTGATTCTTTTAAAAATAAAAATATAGAATTGAAAAATTATTGGTAATTAAACTAAATATTTATTTAATAAATGTCATTGATAATGGAAATTTTTAAAAATTAGAGCTTATTGAAAATAAAAATAATTCTTTCTTAATTTATATTGAAAAATTAGTAATTCAGTTCTGAGTAATAATTCTTATTATATTTCATTGGATTTTTTTGTAATATAGAAGAAAATAAAATGTTTATATATCTTTATATTTCAAAAAAAAATTTTTTTCGATACTTCTACTACTGATGATAAGCGGGAATATTTATAATAATAAAATTAAAAAAATGGAAAAAAGATTAATTAATTTTTAAGGTTTGATAAAAGTGATTTATTAATATTAAAAAATTAAAGTTCAAAAATCAAAAAAAAATAATCAGTTTAATACATTCTTTTTTAATTGTTTTTGAAAAAAATAATCTTTTGATGTTTATAATAATTTAAAATGTATTCATTTTTAAATTTAAAAGAGGAAAAAATGTTTTATTTAATTTTTGATTAGTATTTATATAATTTAACATTTAATATTCATAAATATATAAATAATTAATTTAGAAATTTATATTTTTTTTTTTTTTCATAAAATTTTTTATAATTTTCTTTTCATTACCTGTCTCAAAGCATAAATTATTGTAAAATATAATCCAAACTTAATTGCAGGAAATTAATTATATTAAAATTTAAAATTATATATATATATTTTTTTTTTATTTCTTTTTCTTATCACACAGTTTTCCAAACTAAGATTCAGTTCAATCCTAATTTTTGTTAATATTTTTAAATTAAATAAATCAAAAAAATATATATTTCAAAGATTAACTTAATATAGAGAGAATATCATTAGAAGAATATTAAAAACAAAATTAAAGAAAATTCATCACCAATAAGTAAAGAATAATATTTATTATAATCTAATTTTTAACATAAATTAATAAAATTAATGTATATGTTGAAAAAAAAAATTTTGAAAACAATAAAATTAAAAATCACAACTATCATTTTTATCAATTTAAAATAGATTTAAAACAATTAGATGATGAGAAAAGAAACTATATCTCTTACTGATTAATAATTAAAAGTATAAAAGCATAATTTAATAATAATTAACGATGATAATAACGATTCAAACAATAATTGCTATTTAAACTTAATAATTAATTATATCATTAATTAAAACAATAAATTACCAAAAAAATTCAATTTTTTTCAAAAAAATTTAAAAAATATCTAAAAAAAAAATATTAAAATCTACCATAAATTTTTAACAGTATTAGGTCTTTTTTTTCTTTTAGACATTTCACAATAATCATCTCTATAAGTAGTAGAACCAGTAGTAGATTGTTTTAAATATTTTTGCATTCTTTTATAATAAGCCATATTAGGATCTTCATCATTTCCACTGCATCCTCCTTTTCTACTTGCTTTAAACACATCACCATTACCAAAAGTTTCAACTTTCCCAAAACCTCTTCCAGTCTTTTTCCCCATTTTTTTTTTAGTAAAATCAGTCATATATAAACTTTTTAAAGGACCTCCATTTAAACCACTTCCATATATTCCATAATAATCACCATTTAAATTATCATTTTTTCTTCTATTTTGATTTTTTTCTTCTTCAGCTATTACTCTCCAAGGTTCTTTTCCAGGTTCAAATTGATTTCCAGTTAAATTTCCATTTAAATTTCCAGTTGAATATCCTAGTAAATTGTCATAATTTGGATCATCAAAAAAATATGATCTTCCTATGTCTTCTTTTTGTCCTGTTTGAAGGTTATCTACGTACTTTTTTTCTATTGCTACTAAATTTTGCATTTTTTTAGCACTTGTTGTCATTAAATCTGTTTCTTCTTTTGGATAAAATCTATCTTTGTAATTTACATGAGATCTTCTCATTAAATATTCATTTAAATCTGTTGTTATCATTCCTCCTGTATCAGTTATTACACTTGTTTTAGGTCTTTGTTTTGTTTTTGTTGCCATCATTTTTTTAATCTGTTATAAGATTATTTTAATATTTATATTTTATATATATTAATTAATTAATAAATTAATCCTTTATTTTATTAAAAAATTCTATTTCTTCATTTGAGTATTCCCTATGCTTTACTATATAAATTGCAAATAATGTTTTATTTATTAATGTAAGTATTCCTTTCTTTAACGGATTATCTATTTTATTCTCTTTACAAAAAGATTCTATTGTTTCTATAAGATTTTTATTGTTTTTTAATATTAAGTTTTTAATTTCTCCTCCTTCTATTCTTATTTTTATATTTAATAACTCTCCATCATCCTTATTATTTATTAATTCATTTTCAAAATCATCTTTTAATTTTTCTAATTTCTGTTTCATTTTAAAAGATTTTGGAATAAATGAATTATGATTAAAATCTTCTTCTTTGAATTTGAAACTATTTTTTGGAATACTATCTATTAAACCTTTTTTTGGAGAATCAATTGTTGAGTCATTTGATTTATTTGTACTAATATTATGTTTTTGATAAGATATTCCTTTGAGGATTGAATCTATTATCTTTGATTCATTTCTATACAAATAATTCCTTCTCTTTCTATAATTTTTCTTAGAAGATATTTTTTGCATTTCTTTTATTTATAATTATTATTTTGAATCAATATTTATATTAATTATTCTAAAATTTTACCAATAAAATTCACAAATTTTAGATAAATAGTTATAATCAATTTCCTTATTTTTTTATTAAATTTTTGAAAAATTTATTAAATAAATTTTTTAAATTTTTTCTGTTTTTTAAAAATAATCACAAAATCTTTTAATATTATTTTTATTAAGTAGAATTTTTTTATTAATTATTCATTCTTTTATTCTTTTAATATTTCTATAAAAATAAATTAAATTCCTCTTCATTAACATTTTAATATTTCTCTTTCATTTGTTTCATATTTTCAAATTCATTAATTACAAATTTTAAAATCAACTTCCTTAATTTTAATTTCATGATTTACATCTTATTTTATTCTATCTTCATATTTATATTGATTTATATAAAATATCTTCTTTTTCTTTCAAAAAATAATAAAATATTCATTGTCTTTTTATATTCTTGAATTATATTTTTCATTTTTTTTATATATTATAAACAAACACTAAATCCTTTTTTAACCTTTTATAATCTTTTTGTTTAATTTTGATTTTATTTATAATTCACATAAATTTCTATTATATTATCTATTTTTTAGATAAATTTATCTTAATCTATTATTTCATTAATAAATGTTTGAATAATTTTTTGAATAATTATTATTTAATTTTTTAATGAGTTTTAAATGAAAAAACATCACATTTAAAATAAGAAGAGACTTATTGGAATTTAATTATTGAAAAATTAACAAAAAGATAATTTAAAAGATATTTAATAAATTTATAATTAAATGGATAATCAAATTCAATTTTTTATAAAAGACAATAAAGACAAACAAAAAATAAAATAAATAAGAACAACAATATATATCTAATAAAGAAGAAATATTGAATATAAAACATTGATAAACTATGATTAATTAAAATAAAAATAAAATATTTTTTAAAAAAATTAAAATTAAAAATGTATGAATCATATTTACAAAAAACAACAGTAAGAAAATCTGGTCGCTATATAGCATATATATTATCATTATTATGTATTACAAATATAATAATAATTTCTATTCAATTTAAATATATAAATATAACATGGATATCAAAAGGAATTTGGAGACATTATTCAATTCTTTCAATACTTGCTTGTATGTTCCAAGTATTGGGAATTTCATTAGCTCTAATTATAAATTTTAGACATTTAGAATGTAAAACACTTCAAAAAATTTTCTGTATTTACCAATTAATTGCAATTATTTTTGTTTTATTTGTTTGTAATTTTTCACTTATATGTGCTACTATAAAAGAGAATAATGAAACTAAAAATTGTATGAAAGATTTAAAAGGCTTTTTTAGTCAATTTTTAATATTAGATAAATATTTTCAAAATATAGATTCAATATTATGTTCTAATGAATGTCCTTGTGTGATTTCCAATAGAAATGTATATGATACTTTAAATAATGAAGAAATTAATAAAATATCTTTCAATGAAGAAATAAGTGATAATGATATTATTAGATTTCAACAATGTAATTATTCAATTCAAGATAATATTAATAAAGAATTTACAGGAAATTCCAAAGTTAAAGATAAATTGAAAGAAATTAAAATAGATAAATTTTATAAATATTGGAAAAATATAGAAGAAAAATTTGAATGTGTAGGTTGGTGTAATTTAAATTATGATAATTCAGATAATAAAAATAGAATAATGAAGAAATATTTATTTAGTGATATTAATAAAGGAATTGTTAATGATTCATGCATGAAAAAAGTAACGAAATATATTTCAAAAATGATAAAAATTTTTGGTGTCTTATTGTATATAAGTTGGTTTTTAATGGTTGCTTCATATATATTTGGATTTATTTTATGTTTTGATTTAGTTTATGAAGGACCAAATGTTAGGGTTGAAATTAAAAATGAAAATTCATTTGAAAAAGGGGAAATAAAACAAGATTCTGCTCCTGAAGGAATAAAAGGTTTTAAAATTAATGATAATATCCATTCAAATGGTAATAATATTTACGTCAATAATAAAGAGAATGATACTGTAAAGGATATTACTAGTTCAAGTATTAAAGATAATAATAATGAATCTAATAAAAAAAAAGATTTATGAATGAAAATATAAAAAGTGATTTTTGTAACCTCATCAAAAAAATATCTTTTGATTTTTAAAATAATTTTCCATAATTCAAAATATAATAAACATTGAATTTAAAATTAATAGAATATAATTAATTTCCTATTTTCCTTTAAAAATCATAACAATAATTTCTTAGATTTTCATTTGGTTTCCCAAATATAGATTTATTATTTATCAATAAGTAGTAAAATAATATGTTGAACCAATATGATAATATTTATAAGGTATATATTATTTTTGGTTTTTTTATCATTTTAATTTTATATTCTTCTTCTTTTTCTTTAAATTTATTTTCATTTTCTTTTCTTTTTTCTTTTAAATGACTCTAATTTTTTTTCTTTAATTGTGATTTTTTCAATGCAATTAAATAATTTATAAAATATCAAAATTTCATGTTTCAACATACAATTATTGTTTATTTAATAATGATGTTATTATTAAAAATGATTTAAACTCATTATAATCACAAAAAAACTATTGGTGTGTTAATTAGTATTTAATTAAAATGTTATTTTTAAAGAAAATGTTAAAAATATCTTTTGTAAATTTAAATAAATAATGAGATTATAAAAAAAAGAAAAAGTAATAGTTAATTTATAATTTATTTAATTTTTAATTGAAAATTTTTATATTATTATTTGAGGATGAAAGAATATTTCCATTTTTATTTTGAATAATAAAATCAACTTCATTTCCTTGAGCATTTTCTTTTTTAGAAATCAATTTTAATTTATTTTCATTTAATTGATATTGTAAAAATTGATAATGAATATAATCATTTTCATATTCAATTACCCCTAAAATTACACTTTTATCATTTAAAGTATAAATACAAGTTGCTTCAACATTAATTGAATCAACAATTTGTTTATTAATATAATCAATAATTTTAACTTTTTTATTAATAATAAAACCTAATAAACTATCATTTAATATCGATATATTTTGACGTCCCATTTTATTAATATCAAATCCTTGTAAACTTTTAATAAAAGAAAAATTATTATTTCCCCAAAAAATTAATCCTTTATTTTTAAATGAAAATCCCATAATTTCTTTATTGGGTAATTCATATAAAAGAATATTATCATTTCCTTCTTCCTCTTTTATTATTTTATTTTTAACGTATTCTTTTTCACTTTTTTTATCAAGGAGATAAATTTCACCTAAATTATTACTAAAAGCAATCATTTCATTAGATAATTCAATTGAAGATATAACAGGATTGTTTTTATATGTTAACATACATAAAATTTCATATTTTGAATTTTTATCTTTTAATTCAATAATTTTTAGATTGTAATTTTCGTTAAATGAACCAATTAAAATTTTATTTTTTTTCATTTTTGAAATAGATGATGCTCCTTTTTCTAATTTTATTTTTAATTTTTGATTTAAATTTATGAAATCATAGATATACACTGAATCAATTTTTTGATGTTTTAATAAAAAATCTTGATTGTCTAATAGAAAAAATACAGTTAAATTTCTAATATGAGAAGTTATCATATTAATTTGTTGATATTTTTCTATTAATTTAATATTATTTTGTTTTTCCATTAAATTTTCTAATTGTTATTTAAATATATATTTTAATATAATGTTTGTCACTCATTAAATATAATTAAAGATTTTATATATTAGATTTATTAAGAATTAAATACAATAAATAAATGATTAATGTATGTATCTTCATGAAAACTTTATTAAAAAATCAATGTTTGATGTCTAGTAAATTTGTTTTAATATAAAAACTTTAGTTTATATGTCATTATTAACTTTATTAGTGTAATACTAAAATTTCTTAACTTTGAATTAAAATTTAAATTTTTGGATGATGTTAATAAATTGGAATCCTAGATAGTGTATTTTAGTTTGATATTAATAATTTCTTTCTTTTTATGATATTTATTAGGCAGAAGATAATTAAAATTATTCTTCACTATTCACCTCATTTTTAATAAGATTATAGTCTATCAATTTATCTGATTTACAATCTTCATGAAGATTTAAACAAAATGACATTTAGATAATCTTTTTTTTACTTATGAATATATATAAAATTGATTGATTTATACTTTTCTTTTCCCTTATTTAATGATTTAAACTTAAAAGTTTACTTTATAATTTTTCTATTTTTAAAAAGTATTATAATAAATGTTGATTTATTAAATTAGAGAGCTAATGATGAATAGATAATTAATTAAATATCCTAAATAAGTTTTTGTTTTGGAAATATTTTATGAATTAATATAAGAATATTCTTGATTTTAGTTTTATTGATGTGATTCTTTAATAAACTCAGTATATATTTTATTATCTGATAAATGGTTAATTATTTCACTTGTCTCTTTTGATTTTAGTTATTAATTTACTTAATATTTCAGTATATGATAATATAAATGAGGAGAAAATTAAAAATATTCAGGATAAAATATGTAATATTGAATTAAAATAGAATAATTAATATTTAAATGAAATATATATTTTTTTTAAGAATATATCACAACAAAATATATTTTAATCAAGTATTTAAATGTTTATTTATAAGGAATTTTTTATATTCAAATTCGAATTTTTCTTAATTAAAATTTTGATATTATTTATTAATCAAAAAATTAAAAAACAAAAAATTAACTTTTAACCATGATAATAATTAATATTAAATTTCCTAATATAAAAATCTTATTTTTTAAATATAAATATAAAATAAAATAAATTTAGATTATTTTAAAAATTAATTATTAATTAAATCAATTTATATCTACAATGATATTTTACTTATTAATTTCATTAAATTTATCTCTAATTTATTCTGAAATAGTTTTAGAATTAAAAAAAGAAACTTCTTCTAATTTTTACGAAAATTTCTTAATGGAATATAAAACAAATTTAGAAATAGGAAATCCAATTCAAACAATTCCTTCAAAAATAACATTTTCAAATAATTATTATTTTATCATTGGAGATGGAAACACAAATTTTTACGAAAAAGAAAAATCATTATCTTTTAATTTAGGAGAAAAACTAAATGAATCTTTACAATTATGTAAAGAAATATATGAATCAACAGAAACTTTTTATTTTAAAGATTTAAAAGGAAAAAAAAATGAAATTAAAAACTTTAAATTTATTTATGCTTTAAAACCTAAAATTGAAAAAGAACTTTTTCACTCTCAAATAGGCTTTTCAATTCATAGTTTAAATTTTGGAAAATCATATAATTTAATATATGAGTTAAAAAAAAGAAATATAATAAAATCATATACTGCTTATTTTGATTTTAATAAAGATAATTCTAAAATTGTTATGGGAGGATTTCCTGAAGATTATGAAAAGGAAACAAATAGTAAAATATATTTTACTAAAATTGATAATGTGTTTTTACCTGAATATATTCAACTTCATTTTGATAATTCTTCTTTAGGAAATGAAGAACTGGATTATAAAATAGAAATTAATTTTGATTTTAATAAAGAAGGAATTGTAGGTAATGAGTATTTTAAAAATAAAATAAATGAAAAAATATTTAATAAATACTTTGATAATAAGATTTGTACACATAATAATTTTAGTAATTTTATTTTTTATCAATGTAATAATAAATTTGAAATTGATAAATTTCCAACTTTGAAATTTTATCATAAAGATATGAATATTACGTTAGAATTTAATTATAAAGATTTATTTCAAAAAATAAAAGATGTTTATTATTTTATGATTATTTTCAATACTAAAAATGTAAATAAGTGGATTTTTGGTTCTTTATTTTTAAAAAAATATAAAACTATAATAAATCCTGATAGAGGTATTATTGGTTTTTATATTCCATCCTCGGAATTAAGTGATAAAAACTGGTTTTTAATAGTTATAAGTTTTATTTTATTAATTATAATTGCTTGTCTTTCTTATTATTATTATTATTTATTAAAGAATAAAAGAAAAGCAAGAGTAAATGAAATTGAAGATGATTTTGAATATTTGACCCAAAAATAATAAGAAAATTAATAATTTAAATTGTTTTTAATTTTATGTAATTTATTTTTTAATAAAAAATTAAATAGATTAAAATTAATTTATTCAATAATTTGATTAAATTTGAAAATTGAAGATATTATTAAAAGTTTATTTTGTTTGGATTATTTGTAAATATTATAAGAAAAACTAAGAAAAAATATACATTTTAAATAAGTATTGATTATTTTCAGTTTATATATTCGCATCTTTTGGTTTTTTATAAATTTTTTAATGATTAATTAATTCGTTTAAAACTTATTTTTGTTATTGAGATTCTATATCACATAAAAAATTATTAAAATTACTTCTTTATTAAATCAATAAAAATTCATAAATAATTTAATTTATAATTTATTATCAATAATACAAATTTAAAGTTCAAAAATAACATTTAATTTAATTAAACAAAAATATATTGATTCTATATTTCAGTGAATTTTGACTAACTCTTTCCCAACTAATGCTAATATTGTTGAAGGCATTTAAATTATAGTTTTTTCTTTTCCTGTAAAAAGAAAATAAAATAAAACAAATAAACATAAAACATCAACGGTAAGAAACAATCAAATAACTAAAATAAAAATCTAATATGAGAAGAATAATAAAATCATTTATTTTTATACATTAATTGATATATATCATTAAAGAAAAGTTAAAAAATATTATTTTAAAGTGATTTCTTTTTTTATATATTTTATTTATTAAATCATAATTTAAACAAAATAAATTGTATGAAAGATAAAATCAAAATTTATTAACTCCAATTTTTGGATTTTATATATACAAAAATTAATTATTGATCATCTAGAATCATATATTAATTGATATCAATTCTCAATAAAATATGTAATAAGATTATGATTTGACATAAATGTTTTAAAATCTAATTTTATTGTTTTATGTTATATTTTAAATATTTAAATCTATATAAATATAATCCCAAAAAACTCATATCTCCTTTTTATTAATAAATGTTTCTTTGGATTCAAATAAAAAATGCAGTTTTTATTCTTTAATATATTTCATTTATATTCTACATGAATAATAAAATTTATAAATTAAGAATTTATTATCCTTTTTGGAAAATATAATACAAAAATGATTCCAAATATTTTAATATTTAATGAGTGAGGTGAATGAATTTTTCAAAGTTTATTACCATAAAAATAATTTAAAAAAATCAAATAGAAAATTACATATAATAAAATTTAATGAAAAATCAAATAAATGTTATAGTTTTTATACTTATTATAAAAAAAAAAGAAATAGTGATCATAATAAATTAAAAGTAGAAAAAAATGAAAGAACAAAAGAAAGAGATGATAAATATTTAGATTATTAAATACATTTATATCAAATATTAGTAAAATTATGATTTATTTATTATAGTAATTAGAATCTATTAAACAAAGATTTTTCTTCTTTATCATTACAAATAACATATTATATAAGAATAGCTTTGAAAAGATAAATATTTAGTAATTGTATTAAATAAAACTTTTAGAGTGGGTATATATATTTTTATTATTAATAATAAAATTAAATCTTTTTTAAAGCTTTTAATTTTTATTTTTCATTTTATAACAATTATTTAATTTTTTTATTTTATAATAAAATAAAAGATTATTAATGCTTATTGAATAATATTCATTTTATTTCTATAGAAAAATTCTATATTTCATTTTTAAATAATACTTTTTATATATTTAAAATAAAGGAATTATTATTCCTTCCTCAATTAAATATATAAGATGATTTTTATTTTCTTTATAGAAATAAATTACATTTATGTTTTTTTTATAAAAATATTAAAAAATTATTTTTTATAAAATTATAGATATTTTGTCCTTCTTTTCTATTTTAATATAATTTACATAAATAAAAAAATAATTTATGTTATTCAAAAAAACAAAAAATCAATTACCCGAAAAAAAAGAATGTTTACACATTAAAGTATTTGAAAATAATAAAAATATATTTTTGCTTTCAAAAAAACAATTTGACTCTATCAAAGATAATTTATCAGACGAAAAAGAAAAAATAATTCTTTTAAAAGAAAACCAAATAATAGAAATAGGAGAATATATATTATACGAAGAAAGAGGAAAAAAAAAGGAAAAATTATTAAATAAAAAAAGAGTAATAAAAGAGAAAAAAATAGATGATTATGAAAAATTATCTAAGCAATTTATAAAAAAATGGAAAGAAGAAAATGAAAAAAAAGAAATGGATGAGTTGTTTGAAAAATTTAATTTTAAAAGTGATGAAAATGGATTATGTCATTTACCAATAACAGTAGGTCAATTAATTAATATGTTTAATGCTAAAAAAAATAAAATAAATACTTTAAGTGATGATGTAATTAGAATAAAAAAACCTTTTTCTCAAAAAAGAGAAGAGTTATTTAATAGAATTAAACAATTATCTAAAAATCAAGTTTTAGAAATTGCTCAGTTGTTAAATATTAATAATGTTGCTGGTGCTAAAACTTTAATAATTGAAGATATTAAAAAAAAAAATTATAGTACAATAAGAAAAAAAGTTGAAGAATTTGAAAAAATCAATAAAAATAATCCAAATTTCAAATCTTTTGAAGAATATGAAAAAGAAATTGAAAATAAAAAAAAAGAAGAACAAAGAATTATTCAAGATAATAATCTCATTTTAAATGATTCCCAAATTTCTGAAAGTTTATCTGATGAAGAAATATGAAATCATAAATAAAAAAATTATTAAATTAATTAAAAAAAAATTAATTTAAGATATCAATATATCAATATAAATTAACAATTATCATTTAAAAACACATTAATATATATTCTTTTTTAATTAATAATATTAAATGAACTTTAAAAATCATTTTTCTTAAAAATTTAAAAAAAAAAATATGAATATGATACATTCAATTATTCAAATCATATTAATTTATTTATTTATCTAACTTTAAAATAATTTAATTTATTTTAATTATTGAATAAAATAATTTTTAAAAATTAAAAAAAATCTATTATTAAAAAACTCCTCTATTTCCTTTTCTTAACAAACATTTTACTTAATCCAATAACAGGACTTTCAATAATTAATCCAATAACAAAAGAAATTGCCCATGAAAAAGCGAAAATTCCTATAATAAAAATAACATAATCAATCAATTTTAAATAATAGAAATTTCCATATGAACAAATAAACATAAAAATAAAATACATATGAATCATATAAATACCATAAGTTCCTCTTGATACAGTACTCATTATTTTCAAGGATAAGAAATTTTTAATAAAAGTAAGTTTATCTAAAAATGTTAAATGAAGAATTATTGCTAATCCAAGAGTAAAAAATAATTTATTAAACGTATTCATAAATGCAGCAGTAAAAACACTTAATTTATAATGTGCTGAAATTACTGAAGTCCAGAAACTATAATTTAATAATATTAAACTTATTATAAATAATATGTAACATACAAGATCATTTTTTTCTAAATAAACATTCATTCTGTATATTATAGATGGATTTTCTTCTATATATTCTTCTTTTTTTTCTTCTTTTTCTTTTATTAATTCTTTTATATCATTTTTTTCTTCTATTTTTAATTTATATTCATTTTCATTTTTATTATCTTCTTTATTTAATTCAATTTTTTTTTCAATATCTTGCTCAATTAATTTATCAACATCTTCTTTTTCATTTCCTATATCAACATTAATATTTTTAATTTTATTTTCTTTATCCGTCTTTTTTTTTTTGCAATATTCTCTTTTATAAAGAGGAGTTTCCATAAAAATCATAGAAAAATAAATTCCCATTAAATAAGGTCCAATTCTAGCATAAGGAGTAGTATAAAAATTTTCCCCTCTGTTTTGACCCCCTCTTTCACTATTTTCATTTCTTCCTCCACTTGCTCCAGCTCCATTGAAAAAGTCATTATATCCATATTTATTTTTAATATATTTATACATTTGAAGAACAATACTTCCAATCATTAAAAAACCAAAAGAAATTTGTCTCCATAAATTACTATTGTTAAAAATAAAAACAATTAATATACTCACAACAAAAAATTGCATATCACAACCTAAATACCATGTTTGAGCAGCACATCCATCTTCATAGTTTAAATTTAAATTATTAATATATAAGAAATGAATCCAGAAGTTTTTTCTACAACCATTATTAAATTGTCCTACTTTAAAATATAAAGGTCCTGAAGTAAAATAAGGTAAAAGATAAGTGATTGCAAAAACAGTAAATAACATAAAAGGTAATAATCTTAAATATCTATTTAAAAAAGCAATAAATATAGTTTTTATCTTATTTATTTTTTTATTAAATTGATCTTGGCAATAAAAATAAAATAAGAATCCACTTAAAAAAAAAAAAACATCAACAGCATATAAAGCACCGATTAAAAAAGCAAAAGACCATTTTTTAGCTAAGACAACTAAAGATAATAAATTTCTTGTAAAACTAATTGGAAAAATAACTAAATGACCATAACAAATCCAACAAGCAGAAAATAATCTAACTCCATCAAAAACTCTTAAATGTTCTATAGTTTTATTCTGTGATCTTACTGTAAAAATTGCTTTTGCATTTTTTTCTATATTAAACATTGAGAAATGTTTTAATTTATTATATTTATTTGATATTGTTACTATTAAACAAAATATTGTTAATGATAATAATATTATTATTGTTACCATTGATCCTACTTTCATATCTTTTTTAACTTCTTTTAATTTTTCTTCTGGATTATAAATTAAAATGGATTCTTTCTTAATTGGAAAAGTTCCTGAAGAATTTAAATTATCTATTAATTTATTTATTGAGTTCATAAAATAACTTTGATTACATTTTTTAAAATAACAAAATCCAATTGATTGACCCATCATACCTAAACTTAATTCTAAAGTATAATATATTGAATAATTTAAAGATAAGCAACCATAATAATCTCCTAAGTCATTTAATCCTGTTCCTGAATATTTTAAAAGTTTATGAATGTCTTTATATTCTCCTGGAAGAGAGTCATTTGTTAATATATGGTGAATTAACATACTTCCTAATTTTTCACATTCAGAATCTTCTGGGAAAGATTCATCTGTTATTTTTATTTTATTTTCTGTTTTGATTTCAGTAAGAGATAATAATATTATTATTAGAAATAAGTGCTTTTGAAAAGGATACATTTTTTTTGGGAAATAAATTAATTTTTTATTTTTTTTTTTAAAGATTTTATAAGGTATTTTTTATAAATACTTTTATTTATTTATTATGTTTTTTTTTTAATTATATTTTTTTAGTATAGTATTTTTATTTTTTTCATATTTATTTTTTCTATATGATAAAAAATGAGAAAATTATTAAAGTTGAATATAAAGGAATTATTTATAATATTAAAATAATTGATAAAGGTGATGAATTAGAAATTAATTGTTTTCAAAATAATAAAATTGATATTAATCAATATATAGGAGTATTTTTATATAATAATTTAAAAAATGATAATGTTATTTTTACGATTTATGTAAATAATTCAGATATTTGTGAGTTAATAATTAATCAAATAGAAAATGGTAAATTTTCAATAGAAAAAAAAAACGATAATATGAATATTATATTAGAACCAATAATATATAAAATAAAAGAAATAATTCTTCCTTTAAAACCAAAAATTTTAGAAAAAGAAAATTTCATTCCAATAATATTAAATTTACTTAATTTAACAGATGAAAAATATTTAGATATAAAAAATACAATAAATAATTATTTATCAGAAATTGAAATATTTAAAAAAGAAAATACTGAATTAAAAATTCAAAATTATATTTTAAAAAAAGATATAGAAAAACTAAAAAGACATAATATTTATTTAAGAAAAGATATAAATTCATTACTTTTAAAAGAAAAAACAAATATAAAAACAATAAAAAAAGAAATAACATCATTAAAAAGAATATTATTATTAAATAACTTAAAACAAAATAATATAATAAAAGAACATAAAAATATAATATATCAAATATCAGTATTTCCAAATGGAAGATTTGCTTCAATTTCTTCAGATTGTAAAATAAAGATTTATAACAATAATTATTCTGAATTTTTAATTATTAATGAAGCACACCTTAATCATATATATACTTTATTAATAATAAACGATTATAATTTTTTAACTTGTTCAAATGATAAATCAATTAAAAAATGGAATTTCACAGAAAATAAAAAATATTATTTAGAAGAAACAATAAATGAAGCTCATGAAAAAGGAATAACAAAAATAATATTTTTTTCAAAAGATAATATTTTAAAATACTTAATTTCATGTTCTTATGATAAAAAAATAAAAATATGGGAAAGAAAAAAAACAGAAGGAAAACAAAAGAAAATTTACATAAATATAAAAATATTAAATGAACATAAAGAAAGTATAAGATCAATATTACAATTGAATGATAATATTTTAGTTTCAGGAGGAGATGATGGTATTAAAACATTTAATATAAATAATTTTCAATTAATTTTATCAATTTCAAACTGTGATTGTTACTCAAGAAATGGTTTAATTAAATATGATGATAATACTATTATTGTTGGAGGTTCTAATCAAAAGTTAAGAATTGTAAATGTTAATTTTGGAATTGTGTTAAATTGTATTAATAGTTTTTCTAATATTTGGAGTATTTTAATTTTAGAAAATGGATTAATTTTTACAGGAAGTGAAGATAAGGAATTAAGAGCTTTTGAAATTAATAATAATGAAATTCAGTTTTTATATTCTTTTAAAAATGCTCATAATGATACTATTTGTACTATTAATCAACTTAAGGATTTTAATATTATTATTGGCTCAGGAGATGGAAATATTTCTATTTGGGATGTTAATAGTAATTTAATATGAATATTGTTTTTAAATATAAATTAATTGGAAATAGTTTAAACTATTAAAAAAAAAGTAGATTTGTTTATTTAATTTGCTTTAAATAATATATTATTAAATAAAATTGTTTATTATATATTTAAATTACTTTTATTCCTTTTCTTTCTCTTCTTCAATTAATGTTCCATTATTTTCATTATTAAAAGTTTCATCTTTTGTTTCTTCTAATTTATCTTTATTCTTATTATAATTTTTCATTTCTAATATTTTATCATTTCCTAATTGTTTAATTTTTTCATTGATATCATTAATATCATATTCAGAAAAATGAAAATGAATTAAATTATTATAAAACACATTTCCAATAATTAAAAAAATAAATCCAATAAATTGTAATAATTTAAAAGTTTCAATTAATTCATCATTATTAAAAGGCATCATAAAAAAAACCCAAACAAAAATACATCTCAAAGTATCAACAACTGCTCTTGAAGTTCCAGAAGTAATTTTACTATAAGCACATCCAGTATTATTAGTAGTTGAAACAAAGATAGAATACAATAAAATACAAATCAAAATATTTGGTTCATATATACTTTGTTTAATTGCAAAAAAATAATTTTCTCCTCTTATATATTCCTCATCTTCATTACAAAATTTCATTATAATTTCATTTTGTTTTTCACAATGAATAAAATATAATAAAGTTATTGTCAAACAATTTAAAATAAAACCATAAAAGCCTTCTAAATATATACATTGCATAGGATGACATAAATAATTTTTAGTAATATTTTCTTCTAAAATGTAATTAAATGCCATTGAAAAAATTCCTAATAAAGTTGTTATAATTCCTAAGAAGATTTCTTTTTTATCATAATTATTATTTTCATATGTTGAAAAAGCGATTAATATTAAACCAATTAAAGTAAAAACTATACCAATATAATGTCGGACTTTATGTTTATTTTTAGTTAGAAAAAAAGATAAAATAAAAGTTATTATTATTATTGAACTTCTAAACATTTGATATACACTTCCTGGTAATAATAATAAACCAAAAGTTGTTAGAATAGTATAAAAATAAGCTGCAATTGTAGAATAAATTATTAATTTGAGAGGAGGTGGTTTTTTATTTTTATTTTCTTCTAATAATATAAATTCTTTATCATTGTAAAATTTCTTATAAACAAAATATGTCATTAATTCTGAGAAATACATTATATTTTGATATATCCATGCATGACGAAATTGAAGGTTTAAACTTTTGATTTTACTTAATACTTTTTTTACTATTGTTACTGAAGAACCTGAGAATAGAAAACATATTATTAAAATCATTTGTTGAGTTTTGTTCATTTTTTTTTGGGTTTTTATATATTTGAATCTTATTTTTAATAGTTTTTATTTTATTTTAATTACTTTTAGAAATTTATAAATTTAAAAGAAAAATTCTTTTAATTTTTGTTATTTATTTAATAATGAAATAACACTATTTATTTAATTCATTATTTAGATATTATATTATAAATCAAAGAAAATAAAATTTAAAATATATAATTACTTTATTTATGAAATATTCTGTGTTTTTAATTCAAATATTATTTAATTATTTGAATAATAATTAATGTAAAATAAACATCAAAACATAAATTTTTAATTAAAATTATATTATTCCTAATTTATCTTTTTTATTTTATATATAAATAGATTATATATTATTAAATTCAAATTAAAAGTTTTTTATTATTCAAAATATCCAATTTTTAAATGAGTTAAATTAATCTCATTTTTTCCATTATCATTATAATAAGGATTAACAACAATGAGAGGTTGTTTTTGTTTAAAAAAAACTAAATTTTCATTAATATGATTAAATTTTAAAGAAATAAAATACTGAAAAGAAATTTTTTTAAAATTAGTAATAAATTCCATATCTTCATTAGAAAAAAAAAAATAAGAATAATCATCTGAAGGAATTAAAATTAAAATTAAATCCCAAAGAGTTAATAAAATATTATAAATATAAAGAGAATTAGTTAAAAAATTATTATCAAAAACTAAAATAAGAATAATAATAGTTGCATTTCTATTAAAATAATTATAAATTAATTTATTTTGAAAAATTGAGAAAAAATAAATATTATGTTCTATTTTTTTTCTAATTAAATTATCTTCACTTAAATGATTTCTTAATTTAATTAAAGCATGTTTAAAATTATATTTTGTTATTAAAATTCCAATTCTAAAAACTCGAAAAAAAAAAAGAAAATATAAAGGAAGAATAATTTTATAATTTCCATTTTTAACAACTTCAATTATTTTCCATAAAAAATAAGGGAAAACAATATAAATAAATTTAAAAAAAACTTGAAAAATATTTAAATGAGGATTGAAACAATTATATAAGTAAAAAACAAGTATTAAATTTAAGAAAATAATAAAGAAATGAATCAGAAAATTAAATGTATTTTCTAAGAAATTTATTATTAGGAAAAATATAGGAAAAAAACAATAAAATAAATGAATTGTCATAAAAATAATTAAAGTAATAAGTAATAATATCATTCCTAAAAATAAATTAAAATGAACTTCATTTAAATAAAATCTTGAATGTATTTCACATTTAATAAATTTAATTAATAAATTTAAAACAAAGAAAGAATGAATTTCAAATATAAATATTATTATTATATAAATCCAATGAAATTTAAAAAAATTGTCTTTATACTTTTCATCTGTGTAAAAAAAGGTTATTAATAAATATTTATTATCTATTTTTTTTATTTCATAAAATGAAAGATTTAATGTTATTTTTTCTTCTTTAAACATTAAATTTTTCATTGTTGAATTTATTGTTTTAAATTCTTTGTTTTTGTTTAAAAATTCTGACATAAATTTTTCTTTTTCTTCTAATTTAGTTATTATTGTATTATTTAATTTTATGATATATGTTTGTATTTTATTTTCTTTTTTTTGAGATAAATAATTTATATTTTTCATATATAGAAAGTATGATATAATTATTATCATTATTAATATTATATTGTGGAAAAAAGAATTCATTTTTTTTTAATTCTTTAATTTGAAATATTTAGAGAATTTACCAATATAATAAAAGTTCAGAATATATATTTAATTATATTAAATATTCTTTATTTAATTTTTTTATATTTTTAATATTTTATTTTTCACAATGGAACAAAATCAATTTTCAGATAACAAAAAATCAAAATCTAAATTAGCAATGTTGTTTGATGAAATTGAAGAAGAAGAAACAAAAATCAAAAAAAGAAAGATATATAAAACAGAAAAAAAATTCGAAAATTTTTCTGATGATTATTGTAATGAACATTATGATAATAAAATAGTTGGATTATGTATTGAAGATAATTGTAGTTATAATAGATTAATGTGTACAGAATGTTTATTTAAATATCATGTTAAACATAATATGATTAATATAAAAGATGTGAAAAATAAATTTAAAAAATTAAATAATTATTTAACAGAAATTGATGATATAAAAGAACAATATAAAAAAAAGATATTTCTAAAAAGGGATCAAATAATAAAAACATTTGAAAATATTATTAATAAAAAATCAAATGAACTTTACACTTTATTATATGAAAAAATTGAAAATATTTATAATATTAATAATTTAAATTTAGATTTAATAAAAAATTATCAAAAATCTTTTAATGATTTTAAACAAAACAATCAATTAATTGATTTTTGGAAATTAGATTTTGAATTAGATGATAAAGAAAAGAAAAAAAAAGAAATTTTTGAAGAATATAAAAAAATAATTGAAAATGATTCTTTATTTAAAAACATTGAAAATTTACTTAATGATATAAATCAAAATGTATAATCAAATAAATAATTCTTATTCTTATAAAATAATAATTAAAATTATAAAAAGCTTTTATTTTCATTTTAATAAATATTTACTATTATATTCAAAATAATTAATAGACAATTAATTTTAAATAATGTTTTCTATGATTAAAAGCTTTTATTTAGTGTTAAAAAATTAAATAAAAGATTTTTATAATTTAATAATATAAATAATTAATTAAAATATATTGTAAAAAATTTAGAATAATTCCTATATTTTTTTATAGACTTTTTAAATAAATGAAAATAATAACTTTTATAAAATTATTCTTCATTTAAATTATTTTTTCTGATTTTAATGAAATTATTATGAGGGTGAAATTTAGAAATAAAATTTTTTTGTTCACAAATTTCACATAAATAATAATCAACACAGTTTGCACATTTAAATAAATTTCCTTTAATCGGATTTTTTTCACAATTTTGACATTTTTTATTAAAATGTGTTCTCAAATTTTCTTTACATTCATTAAGTAATGATGATTCAATTTTTTCATATTCTTTTTTTTTTTCTTGAAATTCTAAATTTCTTTTTTCTTCTAAATTATTTATTTCATTTTTACATTTATTTATTTTTTCAATGTTTTTATCTTTTATTTGTTTTAAAAAATTGTCTTCTGTTTTTTTTAGATATTTTGTTATATTTTCATTTAAAAGCTGAGAAACTTTTATTTTAACATTTTCAATGTTTTGTTTATAATTTTCACTAATTTTTCTTTCTTCTTTAAATTTTTTTTGATTTTCTATTATTTTATTATAATCATTAATTGTTTGAAGTAACATATTGCTTTCATTTTTTTTTTTTTTAATAATTTCATTGAAATCATTATAATCTTTATTAAATTTTTGTTTTAAATCATTTCTTTTTTTTTCCAAATCATTTATTTTATTGGTATATTTATTTTCTTCTATATTATATTGTTGTATTCGATTTTTATATTGTTTTTTATAATTTTCAAATTGTTTTATTTTTTCATCATATTCTTTTTTAACTTCTTGAATTGTTTTTTCAAAATCAGATAATTCTTTCTTTTTTGTTTCAATTTTATCTTGATGATCTTTTATTTTTTTTTGTAATAAATTGTTCTTCGAAATATTGCTTTGTATTGTTTTTTTTAAGTCATCATTTTGAGTATTCAAACGATTAATTTTATTATTTAAATCTTGACAATAGTTTTGTTCTTTATCTGAAAGTTCTTTTATATTTTTTTTTAAAGAATCATTTTTATTTTTATTTTCCCTAATTTCAGAAATTATTTTTACTAATTCAGATGATTTTTGAGCTTTAACTTTTTTTTTTTCTTCTATTTCTTTATTTAAATTCTCTTTCTCCTGAGTTAAGTCTTTAATTTCCTTTAGTATTTTTTCTTTATTTTTTTTTAATTGGGATAATTCGTTATTTATTTTTTTCATTTCTTCCTCTACTTTTGATTTCTGAGATTCAATTATTGAATTTTCATTTTCTACTTCTTCCATTAACTGATAATTTTTTTCTGATTCCTTTTCATTTTCACCATTATTATCTATATTTCTTATTTTATATCTTTTTTCAAAATTATTATTTAATGGTCGATACTCATTTTGTGTATTCTGATTATTATTTACATTAATATCATTAATATTATATTTATAAAAAGTAAATTCATATTCATATTCAAATTTTTCTTCTTGATCAGGAGTTAAAGAAGAACAATTTGGAGTTATTTTTATTTTTTTTGGTAAAATGATAATTTGGTAATTTGACATTTCTGGATTTACAGTGTTTTTTTCTAAATGTGTTATTTTTAAATCATTTATCTTTATATTTATTAAATTACCAATTTTATATATTAATTCTTCTATTTTAAATTTTTCCTCTTCAATTGTGAATCGATCAGAAGAATGAAAAGTAAATTTCAAAAATATATCTTTATTATCTTTTTCCATTTTTTTATGTTTTATACTTTAATTTTCTTTTAAAAATACTATAA
>JAJJLU010000603.1:0-27752 GCA_023807065.1 Isotricha intestinalis | reverse complement strand
CCCCATTATTATGTCCTTTACTGTATATATAATTAATTTAATAATTATAATTTAAAAGAATAAATTTAAAAATAAAAACTTATATAGGATAATAATACTTTGATATATTGTTTTTTAGAATTTACCTTTTGATTACATTATCTATTTTTTATTATATTCTATATTTAAATCATGCATTTATTTCTGAATTTTTTATTTGAAATTTTGGTAATTCAACTTAACCTTATTATCTTTTATTATATTCTGATTTCTATTCAAAAGAATAAATGAAAAGAAAAATATATTTTTTACAAATTAATTTTTAAAATTTAATATCAAACAATAATACATAATATTAATATTTTCAATGACAATTTTTTGAATTATCCAAATTTAAAAGAAAAAAATTAAAAGCACATTAAATATTTATATGAAATTATTGTTCAAAAAAAGTTCTATTCCATAAAGCAAAGTTTTTAATGTATGATTATGAGTTTAAAAAAATCAATATATAATGTCGAATATTTTTTTTCATAAATTAATAAAAATATATTTTTCATTTTGATTATATTAATTTTCAGACTTGTAAGTTTAAAATGAAAAATTAAAAAATTTATGATTTATGAAATGATAATGATATTTTTTAAATTTTTAATTTTATTTAATTTTTAACAAATTGGACATCTTCTTTTACATAAAGTATCATTTTTATGATAATAATCACATTTATCATGGCAATCAAGAGTACATCCTACCATTCTTTCATAAATTCCATATTTTGAAAAGCATTGTTTAAGTGAGTCTTGAACAGATTTATCTAAATTCATTGATTCACTTTTTTTTCCAAATAAAAAATGTCTGTTTTTATTGAAAAGGGCTAATAATTCTTTTAATCCTTCATTCATTTGGTAATTCATTTGAGAAAGACATTCATTCAATTTATTTTCATCATAATTTGTTGGTCTTAAATACACACAATTTGAAGAAATAAATAATAAGAAAATTAGAAATAATTTTGACATTTTTAAAGATTTTTAATAATTTATATTAAATTAATTATTTAAACAGCACCCACAAATTCATTATTAATAAAAATAATTAATTTATCTATTAAATAAATAATAATTTAATTTTTTGTTGAAATTAAATTATTTCTAATATAATAAATTTCTTACTCTCTATTTAAATAATTATCATATATAATAAAAGAATTAGTTTTGTTAAATCCTTAATTTATTATAATATCTTTTTCACCAAGAGAAATTAAAAATTGATTTTTTAAATCATCATTTTTCATTCTTTTTCTCAAAAAAACAATTAAAATTACAACCCAAAAAATAATTATTAAAAAAATAATAAAAATCCATTCTCCATGAGAACGACCCTTAAATTCTTTGATAGGGGTAAAATCATAATAAATTTTATCAAAAAAAATTATATCTCTATGAATTTTTGAAGTATATCTAATTACCCTTATCACTAATGATACGTTTTTCTCAATTGATTTTAGTTTTGAAGGAATAGGTAAATTAATCAAAGAATAAGAAGAATTATATACAATATCTTTTGATGAAAAATTGTATAAGGTTATATCACTATTATTAATAGGATTCATATATAAATTTTCAAAAGTATCACAAGTAGAATTAATATAATTTTCATTTTTTAATTCTGTAATTGATGCAATATAATTAAATTTACTTGCATTTGAAAATAAATTATAATCTTGAAATTTATAAGTGAAATGGGTATTATTTAATAAAAAAAATTCAATTTTAGTTCCATTATAATTTGAATATTCATAATCGTATTCTCCTTCTTTTTTAATATGATAAAATAAATATCCTTCTCCTGAAAAATATAATTTTAAACTAGATATTTGATTTATTGAATAAGCATCATTATTTGAAAAAGTATGTAAATAACTTCCATTACTTATATTAAATTTATTTAAAGGGGAACATACAATTATAAAAAACCTTACATGAATTATTATTTCTTCATATAATTTAAATATTTTCAAATAGTTTTGTTCATTTAATTTTATATATTTATCAGAAGGAATTTCAATTCTTTCAATTTTATTCGTAATAATTGAAATATTTGTATTATTTTCAATATTTGAAAAATAAAAAAACTGATAATAAACTTTATTTTCCTTTTTTATTTCATTATTATTTATCTTATATAATTTTAAATCTACTTGAATATTGAGATTTTCCAAATTTTTTAAAGTTTGAATTCCAATATCATTTAATTCTTTATATCCTGATTGTTGATAATAATATATTTTATTTTTAGAATATTTTTTGAGAGTAAAATTAATGAAATTATTTTCATAATCATCAAATTTAAAAACTATAAATTTTTGTTTATCTGTAGTTTCTAATTGATATTCTTGTTCTGAATAATCAATAATTTTAATTAAATTATCAGGAATTTTTTTTTTAATTCCAAATAATAATTCTGATTGTTTATTTATAATAGTTAAATATTCTTCACCTTTTAAATCTAAAATTTTCTTTTCTTCAGGGTTAAAATAATATTCTTTTGAATTAATTATAACATTTTCTGATTTTTTTGAAAGTAATTTTAAAATAATAAGTTCATTATTTATAGAATGAATTGGTATTGATACATTAAATTCAATTTTCAAATATGAAAATTTTTCAAAATAAATTGTATCCAAAGTTGAATTTATAAAATCTAATTGAATAGTTACATGACTTGAATGTGGGCATCTAATATAAAAAGTTTCATAATCATTAGAGGAAATTATTTGATTATCATAAATATTATCATAATTTGAAAAATTATTTACATCATCAATCTTTTTAAAGGGAGTTTTCATATGTTTTAAATAATAAAGATTATTTCCATGAATATTAATAATTGAATTTCTCGTTGAATAAATTATATAATAAAAATTTAAATAGCATTTTTCAATAAAAGTATTATTCAATTTGGATCCATTAATTACTTTAATTTTTCCAAATGCAGATTTTTCTTTGTTTCTAATTTCAATATTTAAATATTCCTCTTCATTTTTAATATTTTGATAAATTAATAAATAATATTTATTAGTAGCATTTTTATAATTATAATAATTTACATAAAAAGGATTTATTCCAAAAGAATTATCTTTAATATAATTATAAATACCTTCTTTCTCATAAAATAAAGAATAGTTTTTTAAATCAGTAAAAAATATAATTTCACCATAATTACCTTTTAAAATAGTAAAAAAAAAAATTTTTGTCTCTTTTTCTGTAAAAATATTTTTCCCTTCATTTAACCTTTTTGGAAATGATAATCTTTTGATTTCAATTTCTTTTTCAGAAACTGAATATGACTTTAAAGAAAACATAAATAAATTTATCATTGTAATTTCAGTTTTATTATATTGTATTATATGATGAGTACTATTTAATTCAATTTCTTTACATGAATAAGATGAAATTTTAAACTCTTTTTCATCTGGGAATTGTGTTTCATTTTCTATATTTTTATAATAACATAAAATTTTTAATCTACTCTCTATTAAAAGGAAATAATATTTATTGATTTTATCCTTATCTTCTTCTTCATAATCTTCTGTATAACTTAAATATGTGTAAACTCTTGTTTGTTCTGAACTTAAATTTATTTTGGTTGGAACATTTTTATTGATTTTTTTATATTCTATAGAAAAACATAATTTAAAATGAAATAAAAAAAATAATAAATTTGTAATCATATTTATTTAATTTTAAATAAATTGTTAAATTTGTTTATTACATATTTATAATTTATCATCTATTAAATTTACTTTTATTAATTCTTTAATTTTCAAATTTAAATTATTTTATATTAAAAAGATAATAGAAATATTTTCATCCTTTTTCAAAAAGAAAAAAATATATTTAAAAAAAAATGTCTCAATCCCCATCAGATGAAATATCAATATCTCCAGAATTTTATGAAGTTCTAAAACAATATACAAATTCTTCTGATCCTTTAGAAGACCCAAATTTCGATATAGCATCATATTTAAATGAAAAATTTCCTGATTTTAAAAGTTTAGAAAAACTCCCAAATTTAATAGAACAATTTGAAAAACAAATATCAGAACTTGATGAAGAAATAGATGGTTTAATGTGTGAAAGAGCAACATATAATGAAGAATTAAAATTATATATGGGAGAATTAAATAATGATGTAGGTAAAATAATAGATTTAATAAATACAATAAAGCAAAATTCAGATACTAATGAAAGTACAGTTAAATTAATTTGTAATGATATTAAAAATTTAGATAATGCAAGAAATAATATTACAACTACAATATCTTCTTTAACAAAATTAATTATGTTAATAACAGGAATTGAGAAATTAGAATTATTTGTTAAAGAAAAATTATATAAAGAAGCTGCAAATGCAATTGCAGCATCAAATGATATAATGGATTATTTTAAAGATTATCGTCATGTCACTCAAGTTAATTCTCTTTATCAAAAAAAAGATTCTTTATGTTCAATGTTATTAGGTTTAATATTAGATGAATTTAAAAATAATATTCAATTATTACCTCATAATTCTGAAAGATTATATGATGCTTGTCTAGCAATAAATGCAATTGGAGATAATGCTATTATTAGTTTAAAAACTTGGTTTACTCAATATAAATTAAATCCTTATGAAACCTTATTTGATCCTAAAAATGAAAATCCTGTTGAATTTAATGAAACTTATAGAAGATTTGAATGGATTAAAAGATGTTTGAAAGAATATGATAAATCATATGATGATATTTTCCCTCCTTCATGGGGATTTAAATCTCAATTATGCCAAGAATTTTGTAGAATTACTAAATTACATTTAAATGAAATATTAATGATGAATTTAGAAGGTGTTAAAAAAATAGAAGTTGAAATATTAGTAAAAGTACTTAATAATACTATTGAATTTGAACAAAATTTAAATGAATATTTATTAGCTGATTATCCAGGAAATTTAAATGAAGAAAATAATGCTAATGAGATTAATTTAATGAAAGGTATTAGTATTAATGATGAGAAAGAAAAAAAGAAATATTTAATTGAAGAAATTAAAGCAAAATATTCTGATAAAAAAGATAAAGAAAAAGAAAGAAATCCAAATAGAAAAGATCCCAATTTAACTCCTAAATATAAACCCTTTAGAGTCTTAGGAATTATTTCTGAATCTTTTGAACCTTATATGCAAAGTTATGTAAATAATGAAGAAGTTAAAATTAAAGGTATTATTCAAAGTTTAAAAAAAGAAGATAGAATCGAAGGAAAATTATATGTTTCTAGTTTATACTTATTTAATAATATTAAACAAGCTATGAATCGTTGTTTAACTTTTTCTAAATATAAAACTTTTTTAGATTTATGTATGAAATTTAAAGAAATATTTAAATTTTATAACGAAGAAATATTAAAGACTAAATTTAATTTGAATTTTTATTCTCAGAAAAATAATGAAAATAAAAATATTAAAGAGGAAGATATTAAAAATATATCTTATGTAATTAATACTTGTGATTATTGTATAACAACAATTGGAGCTTTGACAATTAGTTTACAAGAAAAAATTGAAGAAAAATATAAAGAAAATATTAATTATGATGATGTAATTGCTAATATAAGAGAAATATATAAAAGTGCATATGATGTTTTGAGTATCAATTTAAAAAATTTAATTAATGAACAATTACAAAATGGCATAATTAAAAAAAATTGGTTTGGAAATAACAATAATTCAAATTTAGGTTCTTTTGTAAATGAAATTGCAAAAATTTTAGAAAATAATTTTTCATTAATAAAAAATATTCTTCAAGAAGAATTTATATGTCACTTTTTAAATATAATACCAAAAATAATAAGTGATTCTTTAATATTATATATTTACAAAATAAAAAAAATAGATGAAAATGGAGGTCAAATTTTATTAACTTGTATAGGAGAATTAAAAGACTCTCTTTTAAATTTATATTTTACAGTCATTAAACCAGTGCCAGGACAAAATAAAGAAAATGATACTAGATATAATTGTTTAAATATGATTATTAAAAGAGATTTTTCAAAAATTGAAAATCGATTAAAATGTTTAGGAACTTCTGTTGATGTTTTTGGAAATTCTTATAAAAATTTCGTTGATGATAAATCAAAAGAAGATTTTGATAAATTAATTGCTATGAGAGGAATAAAGAAAAGTGAAATTATTGATTATGAAAAAATATTTTTATAATAATTATTTATCAAATTTAAATTATACTTATATTAATAAATAAAAGAATTAATTTATTTTTTTCTTTTTTACAAAATGAAAATAAAAATTAAAAAATGAAATTTAAATATTAATTTTATATTATGTTTTTATTCTCAATTATAAATATTTTATGAATTTGTAGAAGTTTCAGATGTTGAAATAACTTTAACTTCATCATAATCAATAGTTTTAACTTTGTTTCTAATCTTTTTATAAATAATAAGTATTATTAATAACAAAGCAATAACAACAGTTACAATAATACAATATTTTATAAAATTTTGTTTTTTAATATAATTAATTTCAATAGAAGAAATATTCCAAGGAGCAATTTTATCAAAAATATTAAGATTTTGTTGAGATAAAAGTCTATTAGAATAAATTGAACATTTAGACACAATTAAATCATTTTTAAATAAATCTTTAATTCCAAAAATAAATTCCATATATTCAGTATCATTTTTCAAAAAATTTTTTATGAAATCTAAAGATTGAGTACCTTTTAATTTAATTACAAATAATGATTTTCCTATAATTTTCCCATCTGCTTTTTCATTTAATTTAATTTGACCTGTGTTATTTTTATTATTAAAAATCATATAATTATGAGCAAAAGGGAATAAAACTAAATATTCATATTTTACATTTTTAGAATTAAAAATTAATTGAAGTTCTTTATTTGATTTTCTTTTTATTTCTATTTTATAATCTACTTCTGTTTCTTTTGGGAAATTATAAAATAAATTAGAAGAACAAAAATAAGAAGTATCATAATCTAATAAAAATCTTCCTTTTGATTTTTTATCTAAAGAAAATATTCCAATTAAATTAATTGGAATTTCTTTTTCATTAACAATAGAAATTAAAGAATTTGCTAATCTTTCTCTCACAAATTTCCCATTTACAATTTCATTATTTAAATTATAATTTTTCAAAATATTCATACATTTAATTAAATATTCTTTTTTAGGATTAGTTAAAATTGAACATTCAATTGTAGATAATTCTAATTCATCTTGTAAATTGTTCAAACTTATTTTACCCATAACTTGCTTTATTTCTGTATTAAAACTTTTAATTAATTTTTTATTATAATTTTCAATACTTTCTTCTTTAGTAAAAATAATATTTAAATCAAAAATAAATTCCATTTCAGAAGCAAGATAATTCTTTTTCTTCATTGAAGTATTAGTGTTAACAAAAGTAGTAATATAATAATTAGAAGGTAAATTTGATAATTCAGAAATAATAAAAATAATATCATTTTCTTCTATAGAATAAAATAAAGAATCAATATCATCAACAATAATTATTTTTCCTGATTCAAGAGTAATAATTGGATATGATAAAATATGATAATTTGAACTTAAAGAATAATTCCCATTTTCAATAAAAAAAGATGAATTTATTTTTGAATTTACTAAATGACTTTGAGGATTAATTTTTGGATCTGGATTATTTTGATTTCTCCAATTATAATCTGGAGCCACTGCATGAATAAAGTATAAATTTCCTTTAATTGATTTTTTTATTGTTTCATTTTTAATATCATCTTGAGATGAATTTTTTATTATTAAATTATATGTTGTTAAATTATTTCCTAATTCATAATCTCCCCAATAACAATTTGATATATTTTCAGATACTTTTTCATATATGTTTTTCTCTAAAATTTTCTTTTGAATAAAATTTTGATTTAAATAATCTTTATCTAATAAATAAATATTTGTTTTATAAATAGTAATATTTAAAACAGTTTTACATCCCATAATAATAAAAGGAATTTTATAATCATTTCCATCTTTAATAATATTTTCATTATCAATAAATATACTAGCATACATTAAATCAGAAGAAGCATAAATTAACCTCATATTTCTAGGAATATGACCGAAAAAATTTTTTAAATTAAAAAAATCAAAAATATCAATTTTCTCAAAATCTTCAATTCCTAAAGTATTTTCTTTAGGTTTTTTATTTTTATCAGCTTCAATTAAATACATTAAACATTTTCCTTTATGTTCATTTTTAATATTCCAATCTTCATTATAATAAGAAAAAGTATTAGAATCACATTTTTTAATAGGAATATGATCTTTAATAATTTTATTTTCCCAATTTAAAGCATAAGCCCAATCTTCTAATCCACCATCAACAGCATAAACTAAAGAAGTCATATCTCCTAATAAATAATCATCAATTTTATTTTGAGTGTTATTTAAACTTGAAGTAACTTTTTTCATTATTTTACCAATACCATTAAAAGCTTCGTGATCAGGAGCTTCTGTACTTTTATGATTAGATATATGAATAAAATTACCCCATGCATATCCTATAACATTATCTCCTCCATGAAATGTTAATCCTCCTGATATTATATGTTCATTAAATATTTCATTTATTGTTCTTCCTGATAATGTTCTCATGCATGGAAATGTTAAATTTTTACCTTTTGAATATGGGAAATCTCTATTTGGATCTAATGTTCCTTTTGAATTATTTTTTGTATATATTACTCTGTCTTCTCTTGTTTCATGATAATATCCATATGCATTTGTCATTGGGGTCATTATATATAATTTTGATTTTAAAATATTGTGAAAAAGCTTATTTTTCTTATTCTTATTGTTACAGAAATATAATACAAATTCTGTTATTGTTGTTGGACCTAATTCTTCATTTCCATGAACTAAACCTGAAATATAAAATTGAGGTCTGTTTAAAGTATATGAATCAAAATCTGTGAGATATACTATTAAATTTGTGCAATTGCCATCACATTCAGTTACTACGTCTAAATTATATCTTTTTTGAGATGTGTCTATTCTTACATATTCAGGACATGTTTTTTGTAAGTTTTCAAATGTTTTTATTATGTCGTTAAAGTAATAATATTTATAGTATCTTTGAGTTGTTTCTGTTAAGATTGTTAATAAAATTGATATTAATGGTATTGAGATTTTGGTCATTTTTGAGATATAGATTTTTATTTTTTTGGTTTTATATATTTTTTTTCATTTTTATGATTTTTTGAAAATAAACTAAAATATAACTAATTAAAATTTAAAATATTTTTTAAAAATTATTCCCCTTTTTATATATTAAAAAAGGAATATTATTTATTAGATTCTTTTATTTATGAAAGAATATTTAATTCATAATTTATTTTTTCAAGGAATTATCGGATATTCAAAATAGAAATAATGAATCATTCAATATAAATTTATGATATTTTGAAATATTTGACAAAGGAATTCATTAACAATAAATGAGGAAAAATAAAATTAAAATTATAAAATAATATTTATTATTTTAATAAATCATATTTTAAAAGATATTAAGAAACAAAAATAAATTATTACTCTTATTAATATTTATAGAATTGATAATAAAAATTCCTTTATCATAAAATAAACTAATAACATAAAAATTACTCATAATAATAACCATATAAAATTATTAACAAATAATCTGAATTAAATATTATTTTATATAGTTTACAATAATTATAAAAAATAAGGAAGACATTGAAAAAAACATTTTAACATTAAGTTAATTATCTCTTGGTATATTTTAAATTAAATAAACATTATTTTGAATGAAAAAAAACTCTTTGAAAAATCAAAAGGAAAAATAAGAGTAATTGTAAATTAATTGAATAATCTAAATTAATCAAAATAATTAAAAGTCTTTTAATGATATAATTATTCTTTTTATACTAAACAAAAAATAAATTTAAAAATACCCAACACATAAAAAAAATGAATTAATACATTAAAAATTATAATTAAATTAAAAAAAAATTGTCGTTAAATTCCTTCTTTGCGTATTTTCTTTAGGAATTTCTAAATCTTTAAAAAATTTTTCATAATTATCTTTTTCTTTTTTTTTCTTTATTTCTTTAGCAGGAACAATTTTTATCTGAGGTTGCTTCCTTCTAAGATTCATTTTATCAAAAGTTAAATTAAATCTCATAATATCAGTTAAAAAATAATAATTTATATTTCTTTTATATGAAGTAGGTGAAAAAGAAGTAATTTCTTTTTTAAAACTATTTTTTTGATATTTTATATTAAAAGGAGGTGAATTTATAAAAGAAAAAGTTCTATTTTTTTTTCCAAAACAAGAATCATTTATATGAGAAATTTTCTTATTAATTGAATTACTATTTTTCATATAATTAATAAACAATTGATTTCCAATTTTAATTGGATTTTTTCTATTATCTATTTTATTTCCATCATTTAAAGAAACGTTCATTATTTTTCTTGATAATTTTTTATCTAAAAAGGAAGAAGAATTTGTTTTTAAAAAATTTGAACTTTTATTTTCTTGATTTCCTAAATATTGACTTTCATTTAAGTCAAAACTTTCCATAATCTAAGTTTTTATTAAAAAAATATTTTTACACTTTGGGCTTTCAAAAGGAATGAATTTCTCATTAAAAAATTTATATTAAATTTCTTTAAATAATTTAAAATATTTATATAATTATTTTTCATAATAACAAAAATATTTATCTGTTCCGAATTAAAAAATTTTAATTTATTTAATTATTATTGTCTTTCATCGATAATTTTGAATTTTGAGATTTTAAATTTTTGATTTCTTCAGTTAAATCATTAATTATATTAATATATTCAGAATTATTTGGATTTGTTTTTATCTTTTTTTTATAATCATTAATTAAGAAATTATTAACAACAATATATTTATTAAAAGCATCTTCAAATAAAGATCTACTTCCATTTATTTTATTTTTATCTTCTTCAACATTTAAAATAATTGAAGAATAACTTCTAAATAATTTTTCCCTAATAAATTTCTCTAATTCATTTCTAATTACTTTATATATTTTATCAAAATATTTATCATTTTCAATATTAACTTCATTAATTGAAGATTGTATCTTTTGAGTAAAATTTTTTTGTTTTTCTAATTCATTTAAAGATTTTGAAACATATTCTTGCAATTCATAATTATGTTCTTGTAAATCACAAATGATTTTTTTTAATTTTGAACTTTCAAAAATTTTTTCTTGTAATTTATTATTAAGATTACTTATTTCTTTTTTTAATTCAGCAATTTTCATTTCATAATTTTTTTGAATTTTTTCTATTTTTTTTCTTGCTTCTTCAAGAGATAAAAAAAGCATATTAAAATTTAAAAAAGCATCATTCGGAAAATTTGTAAATTTTTCTAAATTAGGAATTTCAATTCCAGAATTTAAAGGAATTCCAAAATAAATATCTAAATATTGACAAATTATTTTTAATTCTTTCATAATATTTTTCCTTAAATCTAATATTTGATTATCACAATTTTGTTTAATTGATTCAATTTCTTGATAATGACTTTCATTAATTATATTTTGATCAATGTTAGATAATATTGGTGAATTAATTTGAGTGTTTGGAAAACTCATTGGAGTTAATTTTCTTTTTAAATTTTTTATATTATCTTCATATTCTTTCATTTTATTTATTAATATTGTATTATCTTGATTAAATAATTCATTTTCATTTAATTTTATTTCTAAACTTTCTGTTAATTTCTCATTTTCTTCTTTTAATTTTTTGTTTTCTTCTTTTTTTTCTTTTAATTGTAATTCTAAATTTTTTTTATCTTGTTTTAATTTTTCTATTATATTTTGTAAGTTATCTATTTCTATATTTAATTCATCATGCTTATTTGATATTGTATTTAAAATTTCATTTTTTTCTGTATTTGATTGAGTTTTAATTTCTTTAATATAATTTTTTAATTTTAAATTTTCATTTTCTAAAGTAATTATTTGATTTACTTGTTCATTTAGTTTTTTAACTTTTATATTGGAATCATCTTCATAAACCTTTAATTTATCTTCTAAAATTGATATTTCTTTTCTATAAATATCTACCTTATTTTCAAGGGAAACCATTTTATATTGGAAATTTGAATTTTCTGTTTTATTATTATGTGTTTCATATTTACTTTCCATAATGAAAAATAATTAATTTTAAAATTGTTTAAAAATAAAAATATAGAAAAAAAATGATTAAAACCTTAATTATTAAATTTATTGTCAAAAAATTTTAAGTAATTAATATGATTTACATTTTGAAACAAAATTATCTTCTTTTATAAATATATGAAACCATCCAACAAAAGTTTTAAATGAATTGTCATAAAATAATTTTTTTCTATTCCATACTTCAGATTATCTCAAAATAATTTCCTTTATAATCTTCTTTAAGATTAGCCTCTTTTATTTTATTCCACTTATATTTTTTTTTTGTTTCCTTTTTAATCCATCAATCTATATTTCTAGTCGATATTTGATATTGTAAAGTAACTGTTTTTTTGATTAATTTATTATTAAAATTAATTTTCCATTTTTTTTATAATTTAAGTTATTAATGTGATTTGTTTAAAATAATACAATTATTTTAAAAAAAAATATATATTTAAATTATTGAATTTAAATTATCAATTTAAAAATTAAATTTTTTTGTTAAATAAGTGGTATATTAATCTAATTAACATATAAAAAATATAAATTAATAAGTTATAATTAAAGTGAATTTATATATTTCAATAATTTTTATAATGAAAAGAATTAAAAATTCTTAAAATTTATGTTTTAAAAGATAATATTTTATAGAATATTTCATTATATTTTTTAATTTGATATATTTTATTTCTCTTTTTTAAATTAAGAAGAAAAAAATTGATTTATTTTTGAAAAAAAATTATATAACATTTTTAAATTACAATCCAAATAAATGAAATGAATTATTAATTGATTGATGGTGGTTATTGTAATATGTTAAAGAGTAAGTTTATTAAAAAAATAAGAATTCAAAAAATGGATAAATTTAGCATTTAGATTAATTAAAGAATAATTAATTTTTTAAAAACAATTTATAAATTATATTTTAAATATATATACAAATATATTTTCAAATAGAAAATAAAATATTTTTATTTGTTTTACTTCCATTTACTTAATGTTTAAAAAAAAAATATAATTTAAAAAATGGGAATTTGTGGGTGTTATTCGAAAGTTCAAAATAATGTAATAAAATGTGATTTCCAAGTTCCTAATAATTATAATCTAATAGTAATTAAAAGTGATAGAAATAATCGGTGTAGAAATCAGATGAATAGTAATAGGAAAGAAATAAATAATCAAAAAAATAATCATAATACAAAAGTTGATTTAAAAGAAGAAAAAAATTATAAAAAAGAATATGAAACAAACAATTCAATTGGAAAAAATAATGAAAAATTAATTTTATCACAAAATAAAAATACTAATAATGAGAATAATAAAAGTGAAAATAATGAAAATATGGATAATAATAATAATCAAAATAAAGAAAATAATGATAATAATAAAAAAGAAAGTAATAATAACATTGAAAATAATGATAATAATAATAATGAAAAAAATGATAACAATGAAAATAATGAAAATAATGATAATAATAATAATGAAATTAATGAAAAAAATGATAAGAATGAAAATAATGATGACAATGAAAACAATGAAAATAATGATAAGAATGAAAATAATGATAATAATAATAATGAAAATTCTAATAACAATGTCAATAATATAAATAAAAAAAAAGAAGAAGAAGAAGAGGATAATATGTCAAAAAAAACTAGTGAAAGAAGTAATTATTCAGAATTGAAAAGTGATAGAATAGATTCAGATTTAAGAAATTTTACACCTGAGGAAGTAATAAAAGAAGAAATATTTAGTCTAGGAATTAATATTGGAGCACATAAAACTGTTTTTTCTATTTTTTCAAGAATTAATCAGAAATATGTTTCAAATGTTCTTTTAATGAATAATTCTTCAAGAATAATTCCATCAATAATTTGTTATACAAAAGATCATAGATTAATTGGTGATAATTCAATATCTTCTTTAAAACAACATTTATCTACATCTTATAATAATTTATCTAGAATTATTGGTTATGATAAAGACATAAAAATATATGAAAAAGAAATTCTTTTTGGATTTGATGGAATTTATAATCTTAATGAAGAAAAATCTTATTATTATAATTCTACAGAAAAGAAAAAAATAAAAAGTGAAGTAATAATATCTGATTTCCTTGGTTTACTCAAGAAATATTATATAAAAAAAGAAAAATATTATTATACATCAACTTATATTAGTGTTCCAGATTTTTTTTCTTCATATCAAAAAGAAGAATTAAGATTAATATGTAAATCATTACTTTTAATGGATGTAAATATATTTAATGAATCATCTGCAATAACAATGTATTATGGATATACAAAATATAGAGATAATTTTGTAATAGGAAAAAATAAAGTAGATACAACAATTATAAAAAATATATTATTCATTGATATAGGTCATTCAAAATCTTCTTTTATTTTATCAACTTTTCATTATTCTAAATTCAAAATAAATTATGTTTTAACATTACCTTTCATAGGAGGAAGAAATTTTGATGAATTAATCATAAATTATTGTATCGAATATTTTAAAAAGAAAAAAAATTTTAATGATTTAGAAGTAACATCAAAAATGAAATATAGATTACTTGAATCAGTAAGAAAAGCAAGGATTCAATTAACAGTAAATACAGAAGCTTCAATTTTAGTAGATGTATTTTATAATGAAGAAGATTTAGAATTAGTATTAGAAAAAGTAAAATTTGAAGAATTAATAAATGATTGTGTAAAGGAGATAGATAATACATTAAAAGAAGTAATAAATTATTCAAAAAAGAATAATATTATTATTGATTGTGTTGAAATTGCAGGTGAATTAATGAGAACTCCTATTCTTCAAAAAATTATTGAAAATAAAGGTTTAAAAATTTGTAAAAGTTTACTTATTGATGAATGTGCTAGTGTTGGTTCTGCTATTCTTGGAAATTATAAATTAGGTAAACTTCCTATTGCTAATTTTAAAAAATTTTATCATTATAATTATTATTCTATTGATTATGAAATAATCCAAAATGATCAAGTTCAAGAAAAAAATAATTTATTAAATATAGGAATTGTTCAAGATACTGAAGTTAAAATTAAAATTAAAAAAGATTATATTATACAAGATAAACCTATTTATATTAAAATTTTTTATAATGATGAAGATAATAATAATGTTAAATTAACTACAAATAATTTGATTTTGATTGAATATGAAATTGATTTATTTAAAATGTTAAATGGAAATAAAATAGAAGATGATATATTTTTTAAAATGGAAATTGATAGTTGTCAAAAATTATTGAATGAAGAAATCATTTTCAACGATCAAAAATTTAAAAATAATATAAATATAATAAAAGGAGGAATTTATAAAACATATGGAAAAGAAAATCAATTTAAAAAACAAATTATGAAAAGTTATTCAAGTCATAAACTTTTTGATTCAAACTATCATTTAATTGTTGAAAAGAAAAATCAAATGTCAAAATCTCTTTATTCTCTAAAATCAATTGTGGAAAAAAATCCTGAATTAAAAGAAGATTTAAATAAAATTCAAGTTCTAGATAAAAAAATTCATAATCTAAAAGCTCCATATGAAAAAAATTCACTAGAACAAATTCAAAAAGAAATTGAAGATTTGAAAAAGTATATTAATGATAAAGAAAAAGATATTTAAATGAATTAATAAATAACACACAAGATGAGAAATTAATTGAATCATTTAATCAAATGAAAGAACTTTTAAGCATAAATTATAAAATGGATTTAGAATAATTTTTATCTTTTATGAGGTAAAAATATTATAATATAATTTTTTTTTCAAATGTAAATAATATTATAAAATTGTAAAGATTTATATTCATAATATAATGGTTTTTTTAAAATATAAAAATAAACTAAAAAAAAATAAATTAATTAATTTTATGAGAAATATTAATATTGAATGAATTAAAAAGATATTTTTCTTAAATTTATTTTTAAATTATCTGATTTTGAAATATTACAAACAAAAATTTATTTACTTTAATTCAATTAATGGAAAAAACATTTTTTGAATAATCTTCCTTAACTTATTTTAATTTTATTTTTTATAACTAATAATAAATGTTTCTTTTTCATTTAAAACGTTATTTTTTTTTATTATTCTAAAAATTATTTAATAATTAAGGAATAAAATAAATGAATATAAACAATTACTATTATTAAATATATATTACTTTTTAAATAATAAACTATTAACTTATAATGTTAAATCCTTTAACAAGAAGTCAAGGAAAACAAAACATAAGTTTAATAAATTCCCAAGAAAAAGTTAATACTCTTCAAGATAAATTAGTTAGAGATTTTTTTAAAAAAAAACAAACAAATCGTTCACTAATTGATGTAAAACCAAAAATAAAATCAAATTCTTCTTCTTCTATATCTTCAAAAGAATTTTTTTTCCCTGTTATTAATAATGATATCAAAGATGTTCATTCTTATTCTCAAAATAATAAAGATATATTATTTTATTATAAAGATAATATTGAAACTATTTATATGAATATGAAAAAAATTATAGATTCTATAAATTTAATTAATGATAATTTAAACAAAAATGATAGTATTTTAATTGAAGAAAGCCAAAAAATTGATATTAATAAATTATTTGAAGATTATAATTGTCAAGAAAAAGATAAATTAATTTGTAATATGAATAAAGAAATTAATTTATATAAAAATTACACAAATGAATTAAGTCAATTATTTTTTATATTGAATTTGAAATATAATAATACCAATGGAAAATTTACTAAACAATATATTGAAAATAATTCTCTCTTTTCAAATATAAAATTTTTTTTAGATGAATTTACTAACAATAATAAGGATTCAATTATAAAAAATACCTTTACTAATTCATTAATTTTAAATGAATCCATTTCTTCTTCATTCATTAATGGAGATAATTCAATTAATAGAATAAAAGAAATGAATACTTTTGATGAATTTTTAGAAGAAAAATTTGATAAAGATGAAAAATTTTTTGTTTGTATTGAAAAAATTAAAGAATTATACTATAAATCAAATGAAGAATTTTTTACTTGTTTCATTGATTTATTAAAAAATAAAATGAATGATAATTCTTTCAGATTAAAAAATATAGAAACTTCTGTTATAAATAATACTGAACATTCACAAGAAAATGGTTTTTTAATAACACAAATTGTTGAAGAACATTTTAATCAATTAAAAGAGGAAAATGAAAATTTAAATCAAAAAATAATTGATTTAAATAAATTATTAGAAAAACAAAAAAATGAAAATATAAAATTAAAAGAACAATTGGATGTTATAAATAATACTGATTTGAAAGAATATATTAGTCAATTGAAAGAAGAAAATATTACTTTTATTAAAAAAATAAAAATAGTAGAACAAAAAAATATTGAATTAATAAGTAATCAATTATTAAAAAAACAAGAAGAATTTGATGAATTAAATACAATTAATTTAGGTTTAAAAGAAGAAATAAACTTATTAAAAAAAGAATTAGAATTTAAAACATATAATAAAAGTGAAGATGATTTTATTAAAATTTTAAAATTACAAAGAGATAAAATGAAAGAAGAATTATTAAATCAAATTAAAAATGAAAATAGAAAATATAATCAAAATTTAAGAGAATATAAACAAAAAATAATGAATTTACAAGAAGAAACTAAAAAATCAAAAGAACTTGAACAATTATTTATTTCTAGATTAAATCAATTAAATAAAATATTTCCTAGAAATATATAAAAAATATCTAAATGTAATTATTTATTATTATGATATAAATTATATATTGATTTAATAATATTTTCTTGAATTGGTTAATTTATTTAAATAGTATATTTAAATTCAATAAGATTTAATATTTATTTTTTTATTTATTAAAAAAAAATTGAAAAATTTTATATATTTTTAATTCAATGTAAAATTTATTAATTTAGAAAAAAATTAATATGTGGAATTGGTTTTCTGGTTCAAAAAAAGAAATTCTTGAATCAGAAGCAGAAAATTTATTTTTAACATCCTCATGGATAGATCATTCAAAGTATGTTGATATTGAAAAAATAAGACAATCATTTGTAAATATAAAATTTTTTATCCAAAATCAAGAAAATTTACAATATTATTTTCCAGACTCTACATATAATTATTTAATAGAATTAAAAGACTTAAAAAATTCATATGAAAGTAAAAAATATATACGTAATGGAATTCCAAATAAATATATAAAAGGAATGATAATTGCAATGTTTATAGAAAATAAAGATAAAATAATTGATAATTATAAAATTCGTTTTTTTTCAATTTTTAAAAACAGAGAACCACAAAATTACATAAATCATGTTCCTTATTTAACAAATTATTTTACTTTTGAAGAAAGCATTCATAAAAATTTTTTAAATTCAGATGGAATTCAAGCTACAAAAGAATTATTATGGCTTTTATATTCTGTAATTCCTAATATTGAATTTTGCCCTAATTTAATTTATGTTATTAATTTTTCTCTTATTTTTTTAAGTAAAGAAGAAACTTTTAATTATATTAAAAATATAATGATTGAAGATTTTAAAAATGAAAATATAAATTTATTAAGATTTAGATTTAGATTTAATTATGAAGATAATAAAAAATTAATTCTTGCTTTTATTGAATGCTTTTATAGTATAACACAAAATATTGGAAATGATATGAAACAAAAATTTGAAAAAATAGGTTTTAAAATAGAAGATTTAATTCAAGATATGTTTTTTAATTTTTTTTATGAATATTTAAATTTTTCAAGTTTATGTAAATTTTTTATGTGTTATTTAAGAGAAGGAGTAAAAATGTTTTATAGAATAGCATATGCAATTATTAAAACTTTAAAAAATGATATTTTAGAAATTAATGATAAAAACTTAGTAATTCAAACAATAAAAGAAAAATGTTTCCAAATAAAAGATTTAGATTCTTTTTTTAATTTAGCATTTAAATTTAATGTTAATAGATACAATAATAGATATTCACAAATAAAAATAATAGAAAAATTAGAAAAGAAAAAAAGTATAAATTTCTATATTCCAGTAATTAATGGAAATTCCAAAATTTTATCTGATGATGATATATTTCAATTATGGAATATTTTTCCTAGTTATTATTCTTTAAAAGATGCAAAATTAATTTATTCCACTGAATATTTTGATAGAAATTTAGATAAAATTTATGAAATTTGTTCAATTGCTGAAAATTCTTGTTTAAGTTCATTAGTCTTAATTCAAAGTAAAAATAATGAAAAATTTGGTATTTTAATGTCAACTCCTTTTGATTATAAAAAAATTGAATATTATTGTCCTTCTTTTATTGCAATCTTTACTTTATTTCCTAAAATTTATTTTTATAAATCTATAAGTGAAGATTATAATAAAATGATTTTTTGTAATGAAAAAGAAATTATTATTGGATTAGATTCTTTTGGTCCTGTTTTAGAAATTGATAAAGATTTAAAAATTGGTTTTTCTTTTCAAACAAAAATATTTGGTAATGAAAAACCTTTATCAAAAGAAAATAAATTTGAAATTTCAAATTTAGAAATATTCACATTATATTAATATATATATATAATTAAAAAAGAAAAATTGTTAAAAATAAAAATATTGTACAAAATTCAAAAATAAATAAATAAAAAAATTAACCAAAAATAAAAATTTAAATGGGAAATTATAGTTGTTTACCAAAACAACAAGGTAAGAATAATAATATAATTAAAAATTAAAAAAAAAGAAAAAAACAATTTCCAAGTAGAAATAGAATCTCCAATACATAATAAAATAAAAAAAAAAGAAACTTCAAAATCAATAAAAAAAAAAACATTTAATTTTGACAGAAGTAATTTTATTCAAATGAAATCAAAAAGTTTATTTGATGAATATACAATAAAAGAAAAATTAGGAGAAGGAGCATATGGTTGTGTATATAAAGTTCAACATAAATTTACAAATTTTTTAAGAGCTGTAAAGGCAATTAAAAGAAAACATGTTGATTCAACAGATTTTTCAAATGAAATAGCAATTTTAAAAACAGTTGATCATCCTAATATAATTAAATTATTTGATTGTTATTATGATAATAATTATTATTATATGGTAGAAGAATTTTGCTCTGGTGGTGATTTATATGATTATATTAAAAAACAAAAATATTTTACTGAAAAAACTGCTGCACATATACTTTATCAATTATTAAATTCTGTTAATTATTTACATAAAAAAAATATCGTTCATAGAGATTTAAAACCTGAAAATATTGTTTTTGTTAAAACAGGAAATAAAAAAAATTATAATGTTAAAAATGATTATGAAGATAATTATAATGATAAAATATACACTAGTGAAAATACAACAAAACAAAATGAAACATCACCAAATAAATATGATGAAATATTTATTAAATTAATTGATTTTGGAACAAGTGTTCATTTAACAAAAAATGTAAATTTAACTCAAGAATTAGGAACAATATATTATATAGCTCCTGAAGTTTTTAAAAATAATTATAATGAAAAAGCAGATGTTTGGTCTTGTGGAATAATATTATATATTATGTTATGTGGTCATCCTCCTTTTTGTGGTAAAAAAGAAGAAGAAATAAAAAAAAAAATATTATATTCTCCTTTAATTTTTCCTAAAAAAGAATTTGAAAATATTTCTCCTTCAGCAATATCATTCGTAGAAGAATTATTAACATATGATTTTAAAAAGAGAATTTCAGCTGAAAAAGCTTTGAAAAATGAATGGTTAAATAAAATGTTAAAAATTTCTGATGAAGAAATAAATTATAATCAAACAAATATAATAAATAATTTAAGTAAATTTACTTCTGTTTTAACATTACAAAAAGCAACATTATCTTTTATAACAAATCAAATATCAATTAATGATGAAATAAAAAGATTAAAAAATGAATTCGATAAAATAGATTCTAATCATGATGGTATGATTTCAAAAGAAGAATTAATTCATTGTTTAGAATTAATTCATCCTCATGAAGAAGCAGTTAAAAAAGCATATGATATATTTCATGAAATTGATTTTAATAATGATGGTAGTATAAATTTTTCAGAATTTATTACTGTAAATATGGAAAAAGAAAAAGTTTTAAATGAAAAAATGTTAAAAAATGCTTTTAAAATTTTTGATATAGATGGTAATGGTTATATTACCATTGATGAATTAAAAGAAACCATTCCTTTAGAAATTCAAAATAATTCTCAATGGATTGATATTGTTAAAGAAGTTGATCAAGATGGAGATTGCCAAATTAATTATGAAGAGTTTAAATTTATGATGGAAAAAATTTGTGAATTATAATATTATTGAATTAAAGTTTTTTAATTTTTTTTCAGAAATTATTGATGATATTAAGGTTTATTAATTGTATTTATTTAGCATAAATGTTTTTTTCTTATATTTGGTTAATATAATAAAGATATATTTTTTAAATATTGATAATATATTTATTTTTGAAAAATATTATAACTATAGTTCGTTAAAAATTAATGTCTTAAATTATTTTTTGTCATTTTAATCAATTTGAGTGTTAGATATTGTTTCTTTTATTATATAACAATTAATAATAAAAAATCCTAAATCAATAATCCACATTTCTAAAAATTTATTTTCTCCATTATATTCTAAGAAATGAGAATAAGAATTCCATATTATTTCAAAAAATAACCAAATAATAAAAATAATAATTCCTTTGAATTTTTTTGTAGAAAATAATGCATTTTTTTCTATTATTAATGGTAAAAGAGATAAATACCAAATAAAATATTGAGCAGTAATAACTTTATTAAATGCAACAAAAATCATTGTTAAAATTATTAAACATAAATTAATATGTTTATATAAATATAAAGTGACTAATAAAATTAAGAAAACTTGAGGTAAAAATGCAATAAAAGATAACATTTTAGATAAATTAGAATCATAAGTTAAATAAATTAAATAATAAAACATAGAATAATTATGTCTATGATCTTTTCTAACAACATGATATAATAAATATTCAAATAAAAATTGATAGCCTAAAATTTTATAAAAAACTGCTAAGAAAAATAAGAAAATTCCAGCGGAGACAAAAATAAACATCCAAGGAGTAAATTTAAATAAATTTTGTAAAACCATTTTAACAGGTTGAAAAGCTTGAACAATTAAATTTACAAATTTATTATTAGAATAATTATTATTCTCTTCTTCTTCATTATAATATTCTTTTCTGATTAAATATAAATAAATAGCAGGAGCATAAATAATAGGATAAATTTTAAAATGAACAGCAAAACCATAGATTAAAGCACTTAGAAAATATTTTTTTTTTTCTAAAAAAATTAAAGATAACAAAACTAAAAAAGTTATAATACAATCAGCACTTCCTCTTGTGCAAATAACAACAGTTAATGGATTATATAAATAAAATAAAGTAGAATAACCAAAATCATTAGCATTTAATTTTTTTATTTTTTCTAAATTTTCATTTCCATCTGAAACTTGATTTTTTTCAGTTTGAATTTTAATTAATTTTTCTATTAAAAATCCAACACCTACATCAACAGAACATAAAAAGAATTTTCCAATTGGATACCAAAAAAAAATATTTGGTGTCATTAAAAAAGCTAAAATTGGAGTATATCTATATGTTTCTCTTTCATAAGGAGATTCAAATTTTAATATATGATGAGCTCCATCTGAAAAAACATGATAATCTATATCTGTATATAATACTCCGTAATTATAATACAAAAATTCTGTTATTAATATTATTGAATAACGTATTATTATAGATGTTATATAACGATGTTTGTAAAATATTGAGTAAAGTATATTTGAGAAAGACATTTTTTTATTATTTTTTTAATAATTATTTTGTTTTTATTTTATTTATTTATTTGTATTGTTATTTTTTTATTTATATTATGTAATGCTCAATTTTATTTTGTTATTAATTTGTTTGATATAACTTCTTTTACAAAAGAAAAAAAAATTATCAATTTTTTTATTCCCAATTATAAATAATAATTATTTAGCCTTTTAAAATTTTTTTTTTGAGTTTGTTAATGAATGAACGAAAACTTATTACATTTTTTTAAAGATTGTAGAAATCTATAATATAATATTTAACTTAATGTAATTCTTTATAATATCAGGAACCTTCATAATTAAAATATTATATTAACATATTAAATAATGTTAATTTATTTAAAATGTTAGATAAGATATTAGAATATAAGCAATTAATGTATTCAAGTAGAAATTACGTTTTGAAATCTGAATTTATTCATGAAAAAGAAGACAACTCAAATAAAAATGATTCAAATTTATATAATTAGTAAAAATATATTAACAATTATATAGTTACTATTCAAAAAATGATTTAAAGAATTTAGATGAAAAAACTTTAAATGATGATAATTTTTCAATTAAAACAAATTCAAATTCATATGAAGAACTAAATAATAAAAAAATAATCTCACAAAATATTTCTTTTCAAAATCTTTCATCAATGAATGATTTAAAAATTATCCAAATATCCCCATCTTTAATTTATGAACAAAAAGGATGTAGAGCTTTACAAAATAAATTAAAAACTGATATAAGATTTACAAATGAAGTTTTTTTTCCTTATTTAATTAATCAATATCCAAATCAAGAATTAATCAATTTAATGTGTGATCAATTTGGAAATTATTTGTTTCAAGCACTTTTAGATGTTTTATCAAATGAAAATCTACAAATTTTTTTGAATTTAATTGAAAAAAATTTTTATGATATTGGAATTAATATATTTGGAACTAGAGTAATTCAAAAATTAATAGTTGTAATTAAAGAAAAACAACTTCTTATAAATTTTAATAAAATATTATTTCAATTTATAGATAAATTAATTTTAACTTCTCATGGAAATCATATTATTCAAAAATATATTGAAGAGATTAAATATCCTAAAAATGAAAGTGTATATAATTTTATTTTATTAAATTTTATAAAAATATGTATTAATAAATTCGGTTGTTGTACAATTCAAAAATGTTTTCAAAATGCACCTAAAGAAATTAAAGAAAAATTGTTAGATTTGTTTTTTAACAATTTATTCTTTTTATTATATGAACAATATGGAACTTATGTTTTCCAATTTGTTATTGAAAATGAACCAATTTTTTTAAAAATTAAAACTATTAAATTAGTTTTACCAAATTTATTGAATTATTGTAAAATAAAATATTCTTCTAATGTAATTGAAAAATGTTTAGAGTATAATTGTAAAGAAATACATCAAATTATATTAGATAAAATTCTTGAAAAAGAAGAAAATATAATTGATTTAATTTTAAATCCTTTTGGAAATTATATTATTCAAAAAGCACTTTGTATTTGTAATTCTAAACATTATGATTTTATTATTAATATTATTGGAAATAATATAGAACAAATACAAAAGGTTAATTTTGGAGCTAAATTATTATTAAAGTTAGCCTCGAATCATATTAAACTCAAAAATTTTTTCATTAAAAGAAAAATTGTTTATCCAAATAATTTTTAAGATTAATTTTAAGATATTTTATAATTTTAGATTCTGTAAATAAAATATTCAAATTTAAGGGTTTATTTGTTATATTATAAATTCAAAAAATATAATATTTAATTGTGAACTAATAAAAAATATTAATTGAATTAAATGTAAATGAAATTTAATTGAAAATTAATAGGTAAATATATCTTCTAATTTTTCAATTATCAAATTATCTAAAAAATTATAATAACTTTAATAAAAACGCAAAATTTGAATATAAATAAAACTGGCTTATAGCCAATAAAAATTCATATAAAGAATTCAGAATTTCCATTTTTAAATTCATTTCTAAATTTATTATAAATTATGAGTAAAACTATTATTTATTCTTTGAAATATAGTTTCTTTTATAATTGCTTTTTTATCCTATTCAAATTATAAATTATTTTTATTCAAATTAATAATATTTTATTGAATATTATAACATATTTATGTAGTTTTTTTTATGATAATTATTTTCTTTTTTTAAATACTCAAAAATTAGCTTATGAATAAATGATATTTTAAGAATTGATTTTGAAATTTAATTTATTAACTCTTTATTTTGCAACAATACATTTATTTGAATATAAACTATGTTTTTATATTTTTTGATTCAAACGCAAAAAGATTTTTCAATTTTACTGATTTTTTTAAAATTAATTTCTTTAATAAATAAATTTTTGATTGATCATTATATAAAGTCAAATTAAAATTTAATAATATTCTTTTGTTTTAATGAAGTCAAATTTTAAATTTTACTTTTTTTCAGCTGAAATTTTGGAATCGTTTGGTATAATTTTTTATTTGAAATACTTTGATAATTATTATCTGTTTTTTTTGTTTTTTTCCTTTTTTAAATATAATCAATCATCTATTTTAACTCTTTTCTTAAATTTATTTTATTCTACTTCTGTTGTTTCAAAACTAAAATAATTTTTTATGAGATTTAATTAGAAAGAACATACATAAGTTTTAATTTTTTTTTTCAAAATATATTTAAAAGAGTCAAACTTTATAATATCATATATATATGTTTTTGTATATGTTCTATTTTTCAAATTGTAAAAATATTTTATAGCAATAAACTTTTGGAAAATAATATTAATAAATATTATAAGTTTTAAGACCTAAAAAATTAAAATGTAACGGTTTTAAAAAGCAAAAGAGGAAGTTTCATATATATATTAGTGGTAAATTTAACTTCATAATATTTAATAGATTTAAAGATATTAAAAAAAATAATTGAATGAATTTATTTTGATTAAAAGTTTTATAGAAGATAATATAAGAAATCTAAATAATAAAAAAGTAATAAAATAATTTTTTAGATAAAATAAATATAAATTTTATTAAAACTATAAATTCAAACTCAAAAATCACATAAAATTTTAAATTTAAACAATATAATATTAAAATAATGATAAAATAAATATTACTTTTATTAAAAATAACAAAAATATAAAATATGAATATTTAGAAAAAATGTAAATACAATATTATAAATTTAATATAATAATATCTTAATTATATATTCTTTGACATTGACATATATCTCCTCTACATTTTCTACATTTTCCACCTGTTGAAACTTTCTTTGCACAATTGAAACATAATATTGGACATCTACAAGGCATACAACAAAAAGTTATTTTATTTTTTTGACATAACCAACATAAATTTGGATCTGTTATTTTTTTTCTATATCTATATTTATTTTCTCCTTGTTTTTCATTATTTTCCATTTGATTTATATTTTTAATTTTTATTTTTTTAGTTATTTAATAATCATATTTTTATAAATTTTAATTCAAATTTTATTAAATATATTAAATTTAATTATTTAACATGTTTTTTTTTTCTTAATTAAACAATCAATAGAAAAAACATAATTTTAAAAAACTATTAAAAAAAAAATTCCAATTTTCTATTAAATGTATAATTATTATTATATAAATAAATATTTATTTAACCAAAAATTTCATAATAAAAAATTAAAAAAATCCCATATAAATTTATTTGTCTCTATTTAAAAGATATAAAACAAACATCATACTTTTATTACAAGTTCTTTGTCCTCTATATAAAATTTCTTTTTCTGGAATAACTAATTTACCAACAAAATTATTTTTAATAAACAATTGTTCTAATCTAACTAAAATATTTTTTTTTTGTTCTTCAAAATTTTTAGATTTAGAACCTCTTAAACAAAAAGTAGCAGCTAAAACAATTTCATCAACTTTACTTTTTTCTAAAAAAATTTCAATAATAGATTCAGTTCCAAAAGTTTTATTAGAACTAAAAAATCCAGAAATAACATCAAAATAAACAACATTAATATAAGGACTACTAAAATTTTCAACATAAGATTGAATATGAGTTTGAAAAACTTCTATTTTTTTTTCATTTTTAGTTTTTTCTACTAATTCTTTATAAGTTTCAGTATCAAATTCCACTATTTTTAATTCTTTTAAATTATCATTTAAATAAAATAATTCTTTTGTTGTTCTCATTTCTCTTCCATCTAATATTAATGCTCTAACTCCATTTCCATTATATAAATCTTTTAAAAATTTACATGCAAATAATATATATATATTATGCTTTTTTTTTATTTCACTATCTAAATCAGGGTAATAACCTGGTTCTCTAAATCTTTTTTGTTTTTCTGGCATTACTATAAATGCTTCTTCTATTATTTCTGGAGGTGTTGAATTTATTGTTGAGTAGGTTTCCATTTTTTTGGATAAATTATTTAAATATTTATAATTTTTTTATTAATTCATTCATTATTTTTTTAAATTAAATATTTTTTAATTATTTTTAAATCACTAAATAATTATTATTTAAATATTTAATTCAATTTTTCCTATCTCAATCTGGGGATTGGGGATTGGGGATTGGGGATTGGG
>JAJJLU010000602.1:0-27833 GCA_023807065.1 Isotricha intestinalis | reverse complement strand
CCCCAATCCCCAATCCCCAATCCCCCAAAAAATTTATATCATTTTTTTAAGATTTTCATTGGATCTTTTAATTTAAAATTCATTTTTATATAAATTTATAAATTATTATTTATATTAAAAAAATAAATCTATATATTTTTTTGGAAAATGTAGTGTGTAGAAATAATAAAAAATTTAAAATAATTCTTTTAATAATGTAACTGAAATCTTTTTTTATGAATATTATATCTTTACTTTCAAATAAAAACTTATTTTTTTAATTCAAAAAGTTATATAATTATTGAATTTGATATAACCCAATTTTTAATTTAAAATATTCAATCAAATATTTTAAATGATATCGATAATTGTCATCTAAAAAACCTCAAGTTATTAGAATAATAGAAATGAAAATATTTTTGTCTTTTTAAATATTTATAAAGCTTTTATAAATCAAATCCTCATCAATTCAAATATTATTTTTTCTTTTTCACTTTTAAATCTATATTTTAATATAATAATTATAATAATAAATATATATTATCTTTTAATAATCATTGAATTCATTTTTCTTCTTCGATTATAATATAATATTTTCGATTTATTTCAAATTTTATAACATTCAACAAAAATCATAATTATCAAAAAAAATATTATTTATGAGATTTATAAGTTTTAATTTAATGAATTCTATAATTTAGATTTAAGTTATTAATATAAAGAAAAATATTAAAGAATAAAAATTTAAAGAAATAGTGGAACTAATGTTTTTTATTATATTTTTTATTTATTTCTCATAGTATAAAAATAATGATTCAATAAATTTTATTTTTAAATATTATTGAACTTATAATAACTTATAATTAGTAATATTTCAAATATATATATTTTTAAATTTTAAAATTTTTTTCAAAAAAAAAAATTTTTTATAATTTGAATTAGAATAAAAAAAATGTATTCAATTCCAAATTCCTCAAGTTCAAAATATCGTTTAAATAGCAAAAAGCATTATACTCCATTAGAAACATCAAATTCTCGTCAAACAGTAAAAAATGATTTACAAAAATATGATGATTTAATTAAAAAGGCAAGAGATACAATAAATAAATTTACTCCAAATAATAATAATTTATATCGAAGTAAATCACGTTTAAGAGGAGATACATCATCAACTTCTCAAATGATAACACAAAAAAGTAATCAAGAAAATAGTAATAATAAAAATTATTATATTTTACAAAAAAGATTAATAACTTCTTCAAGAGATAGTAAAGATGATATTCATAATGAATTATCAAGAACTCAAGATTTTAAAAATGATATTGAAGAATATTATAAATCTCTTTTTTCAAAAATGAGGAATGATAATAATATTCAAAATGAAAAAATATATAAATTAGAATCTAAGAATAAACAAAATGAATTAAAGTTAATTGACAATGAAAGAGAAAAAAATAGATTAAAAGATAAAGTTAAAAATTTAGAAAGTAAATTAAGTGAAACTAATGTTTTGTATGAAGATTTAAAAAAAAAAAAAGAAAGTTTAGAAAATAATTATGATCAATTAAAATTTGATTATAAAAATGATATGAAAAAAGTAGAATTAAATTCTCTTAATAAAAGTAAACATATGGAAGATTCATTTTCAAAAGAAAACGAAATATTAAAAAATGAAGTAAATAAATTTATAAAAGAAAATATTAATTTGAAATTAAAAGTCAAAAACTTAAAAGCAAAAATTTATGAAATGAATAGTGAAAATAGTAAATTAATGACAAGGAATCAATCTAAACTAAGAGAAAGTAAAAGTAATTTGAGTAATATTAATGAAAAAATTTTTAATGATGATGAAGATTTAAAAAGTCAATTAGATGAAATGAAAAAAGTATATAATGAATTAATGGAAAGATATAAAAAATTAAAAGAAGATTATGATGAATTAGAATTAGAATGTAAAAGTATCAAAAATGAAAATCTAAAATTAAAAAAGAAAAATGAAGAAAAAAAAAAAGTGAATAATAATAATAATGATAATATTAAGTTAAAGTTAAATAATAATAAAGAAAGAGATTATGAAATTAAAAATTTAGAATTAAATAAAGAATTATTAACATTAAAAGGGAAATTTGATGAAATTATGAAAGAAAATATAAATTTAAAAAAAATAAAAGAGAAAAATGATGAAATAATAAAAGAAAATGATAATTTAAAAAAAATAAAAGAAAAATATGATGAAATAATAATTGAAAATAATAATTTAAAAAATATTCAAGAAAAATACAATTCTTTACAAAAAGATTATGATACTTTAAAAATAAAACAAAATGAATTTGAAACAATTAATTCAAATTCTTTAAATGAAAAAAATGAATTAATTGAGATGAAAAAAAAATATTTAGATTCACAAGAAGAAAAATTAAATCTTCAGAAACAATTAAATGAATATGAAAATATTAAAAATGAATTTAAAGAAATGGAAAATAAATATAATGATTTAGAAAAAGAAATTGAGAAATTAACTCTTTATAAAGAAAAATATTTAAATTTAGAAAAAGATTTTGATAAAATTGAAGAATTATTAATTAAATATAAAAAAATAAAAGGAGAAAAATTAATAAAATTTAGGAATGAAGATGAAGAAAAGGATTATTCAAAAATATTAGAAGAAATAAATAAACAATTTAATGAATTAACTCAAACTGAAAAAAATCAAAATGAAAAAATAAATTCTTTAATTGAAGAAATTTCAAATCATGAAAAACAAAAATCTAATTTAGAAGAACAAAAAATTACACTTGAAAAAGAAATTAATGAACATATAATTGAAAACAATGATTTAAAATATAAAAATGAAATTAATATTAAAAGTAATGAAAATACTATAAAAATATTAGAAGAAAAAATAAAAATATATACAAAAGAGATTGAATCTTTAAAATCAAAATTAAATAATTATGATGGGCTAAATGAAAAATTAAAATTAATTGAAAATGAAAAAGAAGAATTATTAAAAGATAAAGAATCCTTAATTAAATTAAAAAGTGATTATCAAATATTAAATCAAGAAAAAGATAAAAATAAAAGAAATAATGAACAAAAAATTAAAGATTTAAATGAACATTTAAATAAAGAAAAAGAAAAATCAAAAGAATTAACTGAACAATTAAATAAAGAAAAAGAGAAATATTTAAAATTATATAATTCAAATAAAGAACATACAAATGAAAAAGTTAAATTAAAAGATATTGAAACAAAATATAAAGAGTTAATTCAAGAACATAAAAAATTAAAAGATTCTTATAATAAATTATCTTCTGCTGAAAATGAAAAAATTAAAGCTATTCAAGAAAAATATAGTAATTTATTAAAAGACAATTGTACTTTAAAAGAAAAATATAATAAATTAAATAAAGAAAATTTTGAACTAAAAGAAAGAATAAATTCAAAACCTAAAAAAGATGATAAAAAAAAAACTAAACCTTCATCAAAAGAAAAAGATAAAACCAAAATTTTAGATAAAAATAATGAAAAGGAAGAATTAAACCAATTTAAAATAAAATATTTAGAACTTGAAAAAAATAATATAGAATTATTGGATTTTAAAAATAAATTTGATTCAATAAATAATGAAATAACTTCTTTAAAAGAAGAAAATAATAAAGTTAATGAAGAAAAAAATAAATTAAATGAAGAAAATCAAAAATTAAAAGAAGAAAAGAATAAAATAAATGAAGAAAAGAATAAAATATATGAAGAAAAAAATAAATTATATGAAGATAAGAATATAATTTATGAAGAAAAAAACAAAATAAATGAAGAAAAAAATAAATTAAAAGAAGAAAAAGAGCAATTAATTGAAGGGACAAATAAATTAAATCAAGAAAAAAATCAATTAAATGAAATAAATAATCAATTAAAATTTGAAAATGAAAAAATAAATGGAGAAAAAAATCAATTAATTGAAGAAAAAGAAAAAATGAATGAAGGAATAAATAAATTAATTGAAGAAAATAATAAATTAAAAGGAATTCAAGACAATATAAAATTAGTAAATGAAACTAATGAAGAACAAATGAAAGTTATTAATAATTTAAGATTAGAAATGAAAAATGCTCAAGACCAATCAATTCAAGATATAAATAGTTTAAAACAAAATGAACAAATATTATTATCTGAAAATAATGAATTGAAAAATAATTATGAAAATTTAAATATTGATTTTAAAAAACTTGGAGAAGAAAAATCACAATTAACACAAGAAAAAAATGTACTAAATGAAGAAAATAATTCTTTAAAAGAAAACATTCAAAAATTAAATGAAGAAAATAATTCTTTAAAAGAAAATATTCAGAAATTAAATGAAGAAAATAGTCTATTAAAAGAGAATAATATAAATTCTCAAGATAAAGATAAATTAAATTTAGAAAATATTTTAAAAGAAAAAGAAATACTTAATTTAGAAATAAATAAATTAAAAGAAGAAAAAGAAAAATTAAATTTAATATTAAATAAATATATAGAAAAAGAACAAAAATCGAATAATAGAAATGAAGATGAATTAAATTTAGAAAATCTAAACAATGTAAATGATGAAAAAGAAGAATTAAATTTGGAACTAATTAAATTAAAAAATGAGAATCGCAAACCAAAAGAAGATTCAGAAAACCTAAATTCTGAATTAAATAATTTCAAAAGAAATGAAAATCAAGAAAATAATAATTTAGATAATAAAATAATTGAAAATAATAAAGAATTAAATGAAAAAGAAAAATTAAGTTTAGAAATTAATAAATTAAACTCTGAAAATTTAAAATTAAAAGAAAATCAAGATAATTTAAATAAAGAAAATTTAAAATTAAAAGAAAACCAAGAAGTTTTAAATATAGAAAATAATAAACTAAAAGAAAAAGTAGAAATAATAAATATGGAAAAAAATAAATCAAATGAAAATATAGAAATTTTAAAAACAGAAATAAATAAATTAAAAGAAAAAGAAAAAAATTTAAATGAGGAAATATCATTATTAAAAAATACTATTTCACAAAATTTTAGTAATGAAACAGCAATTCAAGAAAATATTCAATTAAAGGAAGAATTAAATAAAAACAGAGAAAATTTCAATTTAATTAATAATGAATTATTAACAGAAAAAGAAAAAAATAATGAATTATTAAAATCAAATTCTTCTTTAACAGAATTAAAAGAACAATTCAATAATTTGACTTCAGAACTTAAAGAAGAAAAAGATAAAAATAAATTATTAAATGAAGAAATTAATTCAATAAAAGAATTAAATTCAAAATATATTTCTTCTGAAAAAGATTTAACTGAAAAAGTAAATTCATTATCTAAAGAAATTGAAAGTTTAAATGAAATAAAAACTAAATATAATAATGGTCTTAGTCAAAATGAAGATTTTAACAATTCTCAAAATGAAAAAGACATAATAATAAAAGAAAAAAATGAATTAAATGAAAAAATAATAAATTTAACATCAGAAAATAATAAATTAAAAGATTCAATATTATCTATTAATACAGAAAATGAAAATTTAAAAAGGAATCATATTAATATCCAAGAAGAAAATACATTACTTAAAAATAATATATCAAATAATAAAAAATTAATAGAAAATCTACAAGGAGAAAAAAAAGATTTAATAGAAAAAATAAATTATATATCATATCAAAATGATGAAATTTCTCAAAATGCAGATTTAATAACAGATTCAATTAAAACAACACAAAATGAAAATAATGAATTAAAAAAGATAATAAATATATTAAAATTAGAAAAAAATGAATTAATAGAACAAAATGAAGCTCTTTCAAATGATAATAATATTCTTCTTGAAAGAACAAATAAGTTATATCAATCTGTAAGAGATTTAGAAAAAAATATTCAATTACTTCAAGCTCAATTATCTGATAATGATAATGATACTAATAAATTAGCTGAAGAATATATTAGAAAATGTTCTAGTTTAGAAAATGAAAATGAAAATATTAAAAAAGTTTTAGAAAAATTTAAAAATGAAAGACAAGTTTTTAAAGATGATTTAGAAAGGATTAAATTAGAAAATGAAAGTAATAAAAATTTATTATATCAAAAAGATAAAAAAATAGAAGAATTGATTTATCTAAATGAAAATAATAAAAAAAATGAAGAAATTATTTTAATGTTAACTGGAGAAAATAAACAGTTAAAAAATAAAAGAAATGAATTAATGGAAAATATTTCTAGTTTAAATAGCCTTATTACTGCTTTAAGAGAAAACAAATCATCTAAAGAAAATAGTCAAATTGAATTTAACAATAATAATACAACAAGTGAAAATATCATTAAAAATGAAAAAAAAGATTTTTCAATTGATTATAATGAATTAAAAAATAATAATTTATTAATTTATCCTAATTTAAGTGAAGAAGATGAAAAAGCAAATAATATAAAATTAAAAAAAAATAAAAATAATAATTTCCAAAATGAAAATGATAATTTAGATTCCAAACAAAAAGTGAAAATACTTCAAAATGAAATTTCTAATTTACAAAATGAAAAAACTGATTTAGAAGAAAAATATAATCAATTATATCATGTTTATCAAGCAATAAATAATGAAAATGAATATAATAAAAAAATAATTGAGGAATTAAATGAAAAAATAAATATAGAAAATTTAAATAATGAAAATGATGAAAATTTAAAAGAAGAATTAGAAAAAATAAAATTAGAAAATGTAAATTATCAGAGTCAAATATCAAGTCTTAATGAAATGATTTCTTCTTTAAATAGAAATTCTTTTTCAAATAATAATGGAAATAATGAAGATTTAAAAAATCAAAATAATTTGTTAATTAAAGAAAATAATTATTTAAAAAGTGAAATTTTAAAATTGCAAAATAATAACGGTTAGGTTTTGAATAAATAAATTTCAATAATAATAATAAATTTATTTTTTTTGTATTGCTAATTATTTATAAAAATCATTTATTTATAAAAAGGAAAAAAATACCTTATTATTAATTAAATAAAATATAAAAATTTATTTTTTTGAATTAAATATTTTTTTATTATATATAACAAATTAATTTTCAAAAAAACACATGATAATAAAAATTAGGAATAGGAACCAATTAAAATAAATAATACAATTAGGATAAAAAATGATCGAAGAAGTCTTAATTTATTATATAATAAATAATTTATGACATTCATTAAAAAACAGAAAGAGCTATTCAAAAAAATAAATTTTTTCCTTTAAATTGACAAAAATTTGTTAATATTATTAAAACTAATATGGCTATTGGAATTATAAAATATTATAAATATAATGCAAAATATAGAAAATTCTGAAAATATAGAATTAATTTAAATAAAAATATGGGGTATAGATATAAAGAAACTGGTTTAAAAGTATAAAATTCAAATTACACGATTTACTGGAATGGATTAATAGATATTAATTTGATTATTTAATATTGATATATTCTAGTTTTCCTGAATTTAGATTGATGGTTAAACTTCTAAAGATATTTAGAAAAAAATAGAGATGAAAATAAGTTTTTCATTCAAAAAAAATTAATATGATAAAAAAATATTCTTAGAAATTAAAATGAAATTATTTAAAATTCTAAAATTGATAATTTAATTATTGAATAGAACTTAATTTTCATCTCAAATAAATCCTGTCTTTTTTAAATCTTTTAAGAAAATTAAATGAAAATATTTTTTTGTAATAAAATAAATTATAATGAAAATTAAAAAAAAAATTTAATAATTTATCAATATTTAATCATATATATAATAAATAATTAAAAATTACATAATTTCACATTTTATCATAATAAAAATCACTTTTAGATAAAAAATATTTAATAATTTCTTTTTTTTTTGTTAATTTTTTCTTAGGTTGTTGAAAAAAGCAGGAATTTCTATTAAAAGTTGAAAAACTCATGTTTTTAATATAATTATTAGAAAATAAATTTTGCATTGATGAACATTTTATAATATTTCCTCTAACCTTTTTATATAAATTTATATGAGAAAAAGGTTTAGAATCTTTATAAGAATAAATTTTCCTATTTACACATAATTTAGTTTTTTTTGTCATTACTTTTCCACTAACGATAGATAAATTTCTAGAATCTTTAGGTTTATTTAAATCAGATAAATTATTTATTTTAGAATAATAATTTTTTACATAATTTTTTGAAAAATCAACATATGAACCATGAGCATAAACTTTTTGAGATGATAAAACTAAAATATTTGATAAATATCTTTGAAAAACTGATTCTTCTTCAACATCACCAATAAATAAATTTGTGTAACTATTAAGAAAAGATGGATTTTTTGTTTTTATTCTAGTTTTTAATACATTTGATAATGGACTTTGTGGTTTTTTAATTTTCAGTACTTTTTTAGTTTTTGATTCTTTTAGATTTTCAATATCTTTTTTACATAAATCTATATAATATTCTGTTAAATTTCTTAAATTTAATTTATTTCTTATAGCAATTGAAATTAATTGTTTAAATATTTTATTACATAATAAAACCATATAATTAAAAGTTAAATCGGGATATTGAATTTTTGGTTTTCCACATTTTTTTATTATTATTATTGTTAAATAATTCCAAAGAGTGTCAGGTTCATAATTGCTAATATTCTTTTCTTTAAATAATTTTTCTTTTTTTGGTTTAAAAAAATGAGTTGATTTCTCAATAAGAATTTTTGAAAAAAGTTCAAAAAATTTTTCTTTTGTATAAATCCTAACTCTTCCTCTTATAATTTCTTCAATATTCATATTTAAAAATAATCATAATAATTATATTAAAAAAAATTTAAAAAAGAAAAATAATAAAAGTGAACAATAATAACAAAATTTAATTCAATTATATTATTTTCAAAATGAAAAACTCAGAAGAAGAATATCAATCTTCAAGTTCATATTTTGAAAATAGTGATAGTGATTACATTTTACAAAGAATGAATTCAAAAATAATAAGATATGACAAAGAAGATTATTTTAATAATAGTAGTTCCTATGAAAAAAAAACTCCAGAAATAATAGAAAAAACAGAAGATCATCATTTTGGAAGAGTAAAAAAATAAATTTATATAAAACATATTAAATAGTTTGAAGAAATTTTAGGAAGTGGAACTTATAAAAAAGTTTATAGAGGATATGATTATAATGAAGGAAGAGTAATTGCTTGGTGTGAAATAAATGTTGATAGTTTTTCTGAAAATCAAAATTTTAATCAAATTATTGAAGAAATGAATTTAATGAGTAAATTAAATCATCCAAATATAGTAAAATTTATAACTGGATGGTATAAACCTAAACTAAATAAAGTAATAATGATAACTGAATTTATTTCAGGTGGTTCTTTAAAGTTAAATATTAAAAACTTTAATAACCAACCTCGTTTAAGACTAATAAAAAAGTGGATTAAAGAAATATTAAAAGGATTATCATATTTACATAATCAAAATATAATTCATAGAGATATTAAATGTGATAATATTTTTATAGATAGAATAACTGGAAATGTTAAAATTGGAGATTTAGGAAATGGAATTATTGCTAAAAAAAAATTTTATTCTCAATTTATTGGAACTGAAGAATTTATGGCACCTGAAATTCATGAAGGAAAATATTCTTTTAAAGTTGATATTTATTCTTTAGGATTAACTATAATTGAAATGTTAACTTTAGAAACTCCTTATAAAGAATGTGAAGGAACTTTGAAAATATATGAAAATAAAAAAAATGAAATATACCCTGAAAGCTTTTATAAAATTAATAATGAAAATCTTAAAAATTTTATTAAATTATGTTTAAAAAAAGAAAGTGAAAGACCTAATGCTTTTGAATTATTAAAAAATAAATGGTTAAATGATGATGAAAGTTATGAAAATAATTTTCCGGTTAATATTAAAAATTCATTAAGATTAGATGTATTTCAATATAAACCTCAAAATAATTTTATTCCTTTAATGATTAAAAATAATAATATTATTGAAAAGAAAAAACTTGAATTAAATAAATCTAGTTTTTCTCCTATTCAAATTCATTCTAATATTTTAAAAGATGATATAAAAAAATTTGTGAATCAAAGAGGAAAATCTTATGATAAAGAAATTATTAATCATAATTTTTATAAAAGAAATTCATCAAGACAAACTGATGATAGTACTGTTGATAGTCAAAAAACAGTAAATCAAAGTAATGAAAATAATAAATATATAAAAAAAAATTCTTCTTTTAAAATTACAATAAATGATAAAGAAAATAAAGAGGAAAAAAAAGAAATTGAAATTCAATTTGTTATTGGAAAAGAAGAATGGAAAAATAAAAGTAAAAAATTTATTTATTTTTTTATTTTAGAAATGTTAACTTGTCCTTATAATTTAATAAATGATACTGTTGATGGATTAGTTAATGAATTATCTAAAGCAATTAATTTAGATAAAGATGATAAAGAAATAGTCACTCAAAAATTATCTGATTCAAGTATATAATTTATTTTTTAATTTTTATTTTAGTTAATAAATATTTCGATTCTAGAATAAATGAATTTAATAATCAATTTACTCATTTTATAAAAAGTTTAAATAGTTTAAAAAATAATCAATTATTTCATAATTTAAGTGAATTTAAAGAAAAATATCATAATGTAATTAGAACACAAAAAAATAGTTTAAATGAGCTTTTAAATTCTTTTGAAGAAAAAGAAAAAAAAGTTCAAAAAATAATTTCTAACAATAATATTTAAAATATCCTTTTGTGTAATGATATTTATTTATGTATAATATATTTAGACAAAAATATTATAATCTAAATAAATCATTAAGCTATTTTATTTATATTTACCGTTATAAAAAATTTTCTGTTCTTTTTTAAAAACGAAAAAAAATTTTTTTTCAAAATAAAAAATTTTATAAAACAAAAAAAAAAAATTAAAGAAAAGTCCTTTCTTCACAAACAGCATTATGATTAATAAAAATAGTACCTTTTTCAAACCAAATATCTAAGACAGGAGTTAATCCACTTTGAACATTTCTAAAAGCAACTCCTAAATTAATACCATTTTTAAAAAAAGAAACACTTCTACAAATATGTTCGTATTTAATACCAATAATAGTTTCAAAATCTTCACATTGACAACCATATCCTTTAACACTACCACTTTGAATTCCCATTTCATTAATTTTAATTAATTGAGTTCCCCAAACATTCCAATAATAAGATTGTGGAGTTTCTTTCCAATATTTTGAGCTTATATTTTGTGGTTTACTTTTACTTTTATCTACTAATCCTATATATAAATTTCCTTTTCCTTTTAATGGAGTTTCTATATTTACTTTAAATTCAATATAAGGAGAATAATCATCTAAACTTTGCTTACAAAATATGATTCCATGCTGTAAATTATTTTTTTTTACTGCTGTAAAATCACTTTCTAATATTAAATTTGATGAACAAAATTCTGGATCAAATTGAAAATTTATTGAGTTTATTTCTAATTTTTTTTTAAATTTAAAAGAATTTAAATTATATAATTTTATTCTTACTTCCATCAGATAAAGGTATTTTCCAAAATTCTAATTCTGTGAAAAATTTTGATTCTTCTATATCATTTTTTAAAACTGGAAATTTTCCTGTTCTAAGAAAATTGATTAAATTTATAAATGATTCCCCATCTCTATCTATAAATATTTTTCCATTATATTTTGGTAATTCTTTTTCTCCTGAAAATAATGTTGCTAAAGCTGAATTTTTATATTTTATTAATGTATTTCTTGATGTTGTTATTTGATGAGTTCCTCCTATGTTTAAATCTAAAATATCATTTTCTTTTTTATTATTCTTTAATTGGAATAAATTTTTAAGTTCTTTTTTTTTTAATTCTAATTTTTCTAATTCTATCTTTTTAAATTGATTAAAATCATTTCTTGCTTTTTGAATTATATCTCTTTTTGTTTTTATTTTGTTTTTTTCATTAGCTATTATTTCAGATATACTATTATATATATTATTTATTCTTGTTTCAAATTGATTATCTATTTCTTCATCTTCATTTACTCCATTCATACTTGAATCTCCTTCTTCATTATCATTAATTATATCTTGATTTGGAATTAAATTCATATTTAAATTACCAAATGAATTTGGCTCATTTTCATTTTGAATTGGATTTACTAAAATCAATTAAAATAAGTTTTACAATAAATATCATTTAAAGAAGCTTCTAAACTTTGATGATTTGAATTTTCCATTAAAAACTTTTATATTTAAGTTTATAAATATAAAATTATTTAAATAAAGAAACAAAATATAAAAAAAGAATAATATATCAAATTTTAAAAAGAAAATTTTGAAAATGAGGAAAAATAATAAGAAGAAATTATTTTTATTTTAATATAATTAAAATTAAAAAATTTTAATAATGAAAAGTGATAATGTTTCAAAATATACAGAAGAACCAAATACTGTGTTAATTTCAGAAAGCAATACAATATTATCCTTACATCCAGGAAATATTCGTTTTAGATTTACAGATGGATCAATTTCAGATTATGAAATTTCAACAATAATAAGTATAAATCCTTTATTATTTTCAAATGTAAATAATAATAGTCAAATTGAAATTTCTCTTCCTCATTTCATTAGTCAAAGTTATATGATGGATTTTATTTTTATTATTAAAAATGGATTAGATGATTTAGAAGATTCTCCTGATAATCCTGAAAAAATCATTACTTTAATTAAAATTGCTGAATTTTTTAAAAATGAAAGTATATCAGTTCAAATTATTAATGAAATTGTTTTTAATAAATTAAATGAAGAAAATGCTTTTGATTATTTAGAATTTTCTTATGAAAAATTAAATAATAATAAAAATAATAAAGATAATGATGTTGATGTTTGTTATTTTGATTTATTTTATAAATGTTTGGAAATTATTGGAAATAATGAACATCTTTTATTAAATAATTTAGAAAGAGTTAAAAAATTTGATAGGAAAATTATTGATGAATTATTTCAAAAAACTTTTTCTCATTTATTATTTAATAATTATATATCTATTGAAGATGATAATAATAGTATATATGGAGAAGAAATTGAACCTGAAAATTATTTTGAAACTATAATGGATGGAAATGAAAATATTGAAAAAAAAAAAACTAATTTTATTAGTGCTCAAAATTTAAATAATCTAATTTCTTTTCTTTTTGAAGTTAATGGAGTCAAAAATTTCTTTGATTTATTAACTTTAGAAAATATGTCTATTTTTTCAACTGAATCTATTAATGAATTAAATAATGAACCAAATCCAACTTTTCAAATAAGAATTCCTTATGAAATTTTTAATAATTATTATGAAGAATTTCCAACTGAAATAATAATAAATAACAAAAATATAATATTTGTTATTTTTTATAAATTAACTGATGATAGCATTAATATTTGTATTAAATTTGGAGAACCAAAAAAAAAAAAAAGTGAAAATAACAATCATATGAATTCAATAGAAGATAATTTTTGTTTTAAAATTTTTTCTTTTTTAACAATCTCTAAATTATTTAAAGGAAATGATAGAAATCCAATTTCTTCACAAACAAAAATGAAATGTTTAGCTAATAATAAAAGTAGTCATTTAATTTTTAAATTAACAAATTTTACATCTCATATGACTAAAAAAATTTCTGGAATAAATTCTTTTAATAGTTCAAATAATGAAGATTATTTTACTATTTCAGTTAATTTAAAATTATGTTATATTCATAGTGTTTTAACATCTTTTTTTTTAAGAAATTTTTCTTTATTATGTAATGAAGAAGGAATGAATAAAATTTCAAAACAATTATTATTACTTGTTTTAAAGAATAAATATATCAATAAAAAGTCTGAAAATGATATAGTAATTGGAATTAATAAATGGTTAAATGATGAAATAAATATTAAAGAAGATATTACTGAAGTATTTGATTTTATTAAATGGGAAAAAGTAAATGATGAATATATATTTGAATTAATATTTAAGTATTCTAATATGATTGTTGGAAATGAAATTATTGAAAATATAATTATTCAATCTTTTCAAAAAAAATATTACAATTCTCAATATATTCCCCAAATAATTTCTAGTTTATTTAGAACAGCAAGTGCAATTAATTATAGTCATTTATATACTTTAATGAAAAAAAATGAAAAATTTAATTTAGCTTATATGAGTTCTATGCATTTGAACCCAACTTCTAATAGTGTTAATTCTGCTATTAATTTTAGTGGAGATCAAACTAAAAGTTTAAAAAAATCAGGGATTTTTAGTGAAAATTCAAAGAATATTATTAAAGATAATATTAAGGAAGATATAAAGAAATTAAATACAACATCAAAAAAAATTAAAAATACAAAAAAAATGGTTAAAAATTCAAACAGCAGTAATAATAATAATAATAATAATAATGATAATAAAAATTTAATTAGTTATTTACTATCACATAATATTGATATAAGGAATTCAAACAATAATAATATTCATAATAATAATTTATCAAAAAGTGGAATTATTTGTAAAATTAAAAATAATTCAATGGAATTAAAAAAAAATTCTTCTCATTCAAATTTACATATTTCAAATGAAAATCATAATTCAAAACTTTATGAATCTAGAAATAAAAAAATAAAAACTTCTGGTAATTATAGTAAAAAAACAAGTGAATATAATTCACAAAATGAAACTTTTATTGGTAAAGTTAAAATAAATGATAATAAAAATAGAATAAGAAACTTATCTAATAAAACAAATTCAAGATTTAATTTCAAAAAAAAAGAAATCCCTGTTAATTTTAAAAAGAATATTAAAACAAAAAACACTTCTTTATCGAAAAATAATAAAAATTATTCAATAAAAGAGGTTTTAAAAGGAATTAAATCATCTTAAGATTCATGTAAAAAATAATATAAACCAAAATTTATATATACTTTATCTGAAGTGATTATATTTATAAATTTTAATTTTTTAAATTTTTGCTATTTTATATATATATTTTTATAAATGTTTTATGCATTTTAAATCCTTTTAAAGATAGATTATATAAATATTTTAATGATAATTCATTTGATCAATGAAAGGTAATAATTTGTTTTAGTATAGGAATATGAAAAAGAAAGAAATAATTAAAAAGAAGATTTAATGATACGTTAAGATATTTATAAAAAAATGATAAAAAATTAAATCTAAAGTTTTTTATTCGATGAAAAATTAAATAGAATATTTAAATGATTAAATATTAGAATTATTAAATTAAATAAAGAGTTACTTCTTCCAAATTGAAAGAAATTTACATTACAAATAAAAATGACCCCATTATAATTTTAAATTCTTTCATTCTAATGATTCTTGTTATTTAACAATTCTAGTTCTTAAAATCTTGAAATAATAAGGAAAGGAATTATCATAGATATTTTTTTTTTCAAAATATAAAAAAATTATACCTTCCATTTACCAATAAATTTATTAGGAAATAACTTTAGTAATTTAGGAGAATATTAAATTTGAAATCCAAATAATTTATTTTTAAAAAGACAACAATTAAAATATATTAAAAGACTATACAAAAAAATAAATACAAATTAATTAAATACAAAAGAGTTAAATTATAACGTCTAGTTGAAAAACAACTTGAAAATTCTTCTTTCAAAAGAATAAATAAATTAATACTTATTTAAATTTATCTTATTATTATTGTCAGAAAAAAAAAAGAATAAAATAGAATAATTATTTTTTTCCAAATTTAGAATTTCTTGAAATATTTTATAAGTTTTTAATTTATTATCTTTAAAAATAATTATAATATTTCACAATATTAAAGTCACAAATAAATGAACAAATAGAATTTAAAGAAGTAGACTTAAATAATTTAATTGATTTTTATATTAATAACATATTAAAAGATCTCCATTTATTCCATATATAATATGTAATAAACCTATAAAAACTCAAGAATTAAGGGAAAAAGTTTAAAACAAAAAGAATAAAATACAATATTTTGAAATTATATTCAAATTTTTAAAAAAAAGTCTTCACATTTCTCAATATTTATTTAATATATTCTCCAGCAAAGTGGTTAAATTATAAAAAATTTAAGGAAAAATAAGAAAAAATCAATACATTTTTTAATTATATATTTAAGTTAGTAATAATATCTATTAAATATATATTATTTTTAATAAAATTATATGTAAGAAATAGAATTAAATTAATTTTTAAATAATTTTTGTTTTTTTCTAAATGGAAAATTCATTTCATTATAAAAATCCTTTTTTGACTCAAACTGAAGATTATGATTATTATAAACAAAAGAAAATTGATAGAAATATATTTCTTGTGAAAAAATATTTAAAAAGAAGAAGGTCAATTAAACCATTTGATGGAATGGCAACAAATAGAAAAAAATTAACAATAATAGATTATTTGAATGAGGCAAATAGCCCATTAATAAAAGGAAAAAATTATTTATTTGAAGAACATTTTCCTTTATTAAATGTAATTTCAAATAGAAAGGCATTAAATTACTCAAAAGGATTATTACCGGATATGTTATCAAATCCATCTTTAAGTCAAACTGAAGAAAATATCATTGCAAATAAATCTTTTAGAAAAAATATTTATAATTCAAAAGGATTTCATAATGATACTATTAACAATGCTCTTCAAAATGATTTAATGAAATATAGTAAAAATGAAAGAAATATGTCCATTCAAACTATAAAATCTGAAAAACCAAAATTTGAAAATAATTCACTTTCTAAAATTTTTTCAGAAAGTTATAGAAGATTAAAAGATGATTATAGAAAAAAAAATTTAAAGTTTCATAGAATAAATGGTGAAAATCAAGAAAATATGAAAACAAAATATATAGATAATTATATTTTAAATGGATATAAAACTAAAAAAAAAGATATTTTATTAGATATATTAAGAGCAGATGCAATGAAATTAAAATTTAATAATAGTCTAAGAGTATGTTCAAATTTAGTTTAAATAAAAATTTTTATTTTAGATATTTTAAATATTATTTATTTTTTGAAAAGGTTTAGAAAAAAATATAATATTTTTATTTAAAATTAAAATTTTTAAAAGATTTAAAATCATTTCCCATATAATCTGTTCTATAATCTCCTGGAGTCATTGGTTTACTATAAGAATATTTATTATTAGATATATTTTTTGGTAATTGAGTATTAGAAAATAATCTTCCTTTTTCTCTTCCATTTTGACTAATATTTCCTTTAAAATCAAAAGTATTATTAATTCCAACATTACTCATATTATTAAAGTCAGAATTATTTAACATTTCATTGGTTTGACTTAAATTAATTTTATTATTATTATTATTTGAAGATGTAAAATTAGTAAATTGGATTTCATTTTCTTTTCCTCCATTAAAAGAAAATAATTTGGGAACAACTTTTAAATCTCCAAAATTATTTATATATTTTAACATTTTTGATTCATCATCATGATTAAATCTATATTCTTGTAATTGAATATTTAATTTATTTGTATCATTTGGATCTTTTGCTAATTTATTATAATTATCTAAAATTTCTAAAAAAGTAATATTAGAATTTTGATTATATTCTTCAATAGCATTTTTTAAATTTTCACTTTGTTCAATTTTCCCAGAAAATATTTCTAATTTTTGACTTAATTTTCTGGCATTTTCAGTGAAAAGAGAATCAATTTGACTCATAATTTCATATTTTTTATTTTTTAAAAAATTCATTATTTGATCAAAAAAATTATTAACTCTTTTTTCTTCGGTTTCTTTATTTTTTTTAATATTTTTTAAAGCTCCTTGAATCATTTCAACATTATGTTGATTGTCTTCAATGACGATATCAACATCATTATTAATATCAACAAATTTTTCTTTAATTTCTTTAATTTCAGATTTAGGATTTTTTTTAAATCTAGAAAAAGCACAATAAACACAAATTAATTCTTTAGTATCTTCAATATAATGAGTAAGTTTTTGTCCTTTATGAATTTCACATAAATTACCATTATTTAAAAATCCTTCTCTTTGAGTATTTGATTCAACATATTTATCAGTAATTAAATTATTTAATAATTTTAATTCTTTTATTGAATATGCTACTAAACCATCATTTGGACATTTGATTCCTTCTTCATCTGTAAATTGTTCTTCAATACATTTTTTACAAAAAAAATGACCACATTTAAATAAATATGGTATATTTATTGTACTATTAAATGGATTTTTACAACATTGACAAATTGAAATATAATTTAATGTTATTAAAGGAATTCCATCACTTTCACCTTCTTCATTTTGTTCTTGAGAATTTTCATTGTCTTCATTTTCATTTTCTTCATTTTCATAATTATCTTCATTTAAATTATTATTAATATTATTATTTGGAGTTATATTATTTTTTTTTATTTGTTTATTTGTTTCTTCTATAATATTTTTATTTTGCTGATTTCTTATTGTATCATCTTCAATATTTTTTTGGTTTTTAATATTTAATTCAGTGTCTTTTCCAGAATTCGAATTTTGAGATTTATGTAATTCATTCTCATTTATTTCTTCATTTGGTGTTATTTCATTATCATTTGAATTATCATCACCAAACATATATGCATCATCATTTTCATATACTTTTATATTTTGGTCTTCTTCATTTGAATCATTTAATAAATCTTTGTTTGGGTTTGACATTTTATTTTAATTTAAATTAGTTTTTAATTTTTTAAATTATATATTTTTATATTTGGAATTTTATTTGCTTTTTGTCCAAAGATTTTAATTCTTGATTTATTTAAATTTTATTTTTTTAAAGTTTTTTTAAATTATAATTAAAAGTAAATGAAATGGAAATAAGGGAATAAAATAATATCAACATACAAAAATAAAATATATATAAATTAAATTAGCAAATAAAATTATATATAAAATAAAAAAAATGTAATTATTTAATTTAAATTAAAAATAATTTAAAAAAGAATAAAAATACCATTAAAAAATATTCATCAAAAAAAAAATTATTAATCCCTCCACTCTCAAAGGTTAGGATTCTAAAGAGAAAAAAGTAATAAAAAATCATATTCCAATGGATACATAAAAATATACATTTCATAATCCCTAATCGCAGAGATATATAAAAATTTATTAAATGTTATTCTATCATATCTCAAATCTCCTGGAAGAGCTATCATCTCATTGACAAAAAAATCCTCTTTTATCAGGGATATATTCAGATATGATGAACTACATAATAAATAATTAAAAACATTTATAAAACAAAAAATAAGGAAGAACTAATTTTAGAAATTATTATATAATTATTAAATGTTATTTTATATCAAAGAAGATTTTTCTATAATTAAATTTAATTTTTTTATATATAAAAAGAAGTGATGGTACTTCTTTTGCTATTCTTATAATATTGTGTCTTCATTTGAAATTGAAGTTTATGGAGTTATGAATACATTTTATTTGTGGAGTTTAATTATTGGAAGAAAAACTGATGTAAAATTGGAAGAGGAAAAAAAAATTTGAAAAATTATTATGAAGTCAGTTAGAGATATTTATAGTAAACTAGTTATTATAAAAGATAATAGAGAAATCTCCACAAATTAAGTTAGACATGATCAAGGTTTTAAAATTTAAAAATTAATAAATATTTTTTAAACTATTAATTTAATGATGAAGAATTTGAATGATAATGATAATAAGGTTTTTCCTGAGGATTTGTTGCAAAAAGGATTTAATTGTATTGTTGAAGCTTTTGATTTGAAAGGAAAAATTAATGAAGAAAAAATTATTGAATTGGAAACATTAGTAAAGGAACTTAAAACACAATTAAATATTCTTAATGAAGAGATGGAGATGATTAAAAGAGAAAATTTATATTATAAAACTCAGAATGAGAGATTAATGAAAGATAATAATTCATTAAAAACAAAAAAAATTTTAGTAAATCCAAATTTTGATATGATTAATGATAATAAAAATAAAAGTCAAAATAAATATGAATCAGTCACATCAAATAATGATAATGATGAAAAGAACAATATTCATTTAAATAAGAATATAATAGAAAGTAATTTTAGAATTCCTCCAGAAAAACATTATAGAAAAAATATTTGTGAATCTGTTAGTAGTAGAAATACGAGAATTCCAATTAAAAAATTAGTTAAAATTACTAATAATAGTTTTGTTGAAGAAAGAATTTATAATTTAAGACAAAATTTAACAATAAATAATGAAAATAAATCATCTTTAAATAGAATGAGTAATTTAAATTTTAAACAATTTATGACTATTGATAATAATAGTATGAATAGAGATTTAAATTACATCAATAATAATCTTAATAATAATAAAAAAATTAAAGAAAAGAATGATTTTAATTTTCAAAAAAAAAATAATGATTAATTATTAAACAATAAATATTTTAATGTATTTCTTTTATAAATTCTTTATTTTAAATTTAATACATTGACTTTTTTAAATTATTTAAAAAAATGTTTAAAGAATTTAAATATAAAAACAAAATAATAAAAGAAATCTTATATAAAAAATATGGAAATATTGAGAAAAAATTAGAAAATAAATCCATCAATAAATTAATTAAAAAAAGAAAGAGTCAATATTTAGCAAAATATAAAGATTATATGATATATGATTCACCAGAGGAATTTTTAAATAAAAAATACTTATTAAAAGATTCTCTTGACAAATTATCAAAATTAGCAAAATATTATAAAAGTTATTTATCTTTTTTTTGTAGGCCTTTTTGTACTAATTTTTATTATAATAAAATACTTGATAATTATTTTGATAATAAAGCAGAAAATTTTTATAAAGAAACATTTGGTAAAAATACTAAAGATATGAAAAAAAAGAAAACTATATATAATATTATTATATTTGATGAAAAAGCTAAAAAATCAATAGAAAATCCAACACAATCAACTTTAAATTTAAATACTATTAATAGTGAATTAAATAGTAAAAGATTATTAGAAGAAGAATTTTTAACTTCAAAAACTCAATATGAAGGAATTAATGAAATAATTGAGACAATGAATAAAAAAAAGATAAAAAAACAAAGTAAAACAATTGAAAAGAATGAAAATACTCAAAGAATAAATCCTAGATTAGGTTTATTTACAATTTATAAAAAAAATAAACTTAATTCTGAAAGGGAAAAATATTTCATTGGAATAAGAGATAATTCACCAAACAATGAAGAAAAATCAAGTTTAAATCAATTTAAGAAATTAAAACCTCATAAAAATAATCAAAATATTTCAACACAAAAAAATTCTTTTAATTCAAACCCATTTTCATATATGAAAAATCAATCATTTAAAAATTCCTTGAAAATAAGTTATAATAAAAATAATATTAATATTTCAAATATAATTTTAGAATCCAAAAAAAAAGGAATAGTTTATACAAAGAAAAATACTGTAAAATCTTTTTCATCAATCGATAAAAAACAAATAACAACTAATTCAAATATTCTTTCAATTTATATTAATAATTGTTTAAATCTTTATAAAAATAAATCAGTCACAAAAAATAATAGCATTAATAGTTATAAAAATAATTCATTCAAACAATCAACAGACAAAAATTCAAATATTATGTCAACAAGAATAAAAGAAGATAAAAAATTTCAACCGTTAAGTATAAATTATATATCAAATGTACCAAAAAAATCAAATATAAGTTTAAAAAAGAAAAATGCTTTTACTTATAGTTTAGAAAATTCTGCAAAAAATATAAAATCTTATCAAAGATATGATAATAATTACAATACAGATAAAAAGAAAAAAAATTTAAATTTAAATGTTAATTTAAATCATATTAACATTGATGTTAATAATGGAAATATTACAAGTAATAATTCATTTCAAATAAGGAATAAATCAGTTACTAATTTTTTTAAAAAAAGTAGAAATAAAAGTAAAAGCAGTGAAAAAGGTAATCTTTTTAATAATGAATTAGACAAATTAATTGAAAAAATTAAAAGTAATATTCATATAAATAAAAAATTAAAATTTAATTCTCCTAATCGTTTGAATTCTCTTTTAAATCCAACAAAAAAATTAAAAAAGCAAAATCAAAATAATAATAATAATACAAGAAAGAATAAAAGATTAAATAGTAGAAAAGGGGAAAAAATACTTTTTTCAAATAGAGATGATTTATCAAAAAAGAAAAAATTATGTTTTAGTCCATTTAATTAAGAAAAAAGAAAAAAATTATAAATAAATAATATTTACACTTTATATTTTTAAAATTAAATTATTTTCCAATAAATAAATTTTATATAACAATGGAATCAAGAGAAATTTTTCTTAAAATGAGAGAAGATAATAAAAAGCAAGAAGAAGAACTTGCAAAAAAAATAATGGAAGGAAATGAAAATTTAAGGAATACATTAGCAAGAATAAAAAAAGATATGGAAAAAATATCAATTCATTCAAATGTAAATTATGATTCTTTTGACCCAAATAATATCGAAAAAAAAGAAATAAAATATAATTCAATTCCAAACAATAAATCTAATTATATTAATTATCATAATTATCATTCTAATAATTCAAAGGAAAATTTAGAAGAAATAAAAGAAGAAAAAGTAACAAATTTATATGGTAATTTATCACCAAATTTAAAACAAGAATCAACTGAATTAACAGCAGAAAGAAGTCTTTCCAAATATTATAAAGAAAGTCCACTTAGTTATAATCAAAAATTAAGTGAAGGTTCAATAACAGAAAATTTTAATTTTTCAAAAGGTTCTGTTGATAAATTTACAGAACAAAATCCAATAAATAAAATTCCTAATCAAAGAGCTATAATGAATTCAACAACTCATATGCCAGAAAATAATTTAAAGAATTTTCATAAACATTTAAAAAATAATAAAAAAATTAATAGTTATGAAGAATCAAATTTAAAACTTTCAAGAGATAGTAACAGATATTATGATGAAGATTTAGAAAATCAAATTATTAATGATAATAATTCAAATAATAATATAAATAATGTTCAAAGTAGTACTGAAGATATAGTAAATACTAGTCAAGAACAATTTAATCAAACAAATAAAGGAAATTATAATACTGTTAATCATACTCAAGATTTATCTAATTATAATATTAATAATGAAAAAAATACAACTAGTACTTTTTATCAAGGAGATATTTTAAATAATAATAAAAACAGTAAAAAACATTTAAATAGTTATAATAATTTAACGGAATTTGAAAATAATAATTATAATCAAAATTCAAATAAAAATAATATTAATTATTATAGGAAAGAACCTTTAGATCATGAAGGATTTATTTCTTATAAAAAACCCATTGAAAATGAACCTAAAACTTTAGAAAAAATTTCAATGGCTCAAAAGGAATATTTTGAATTAAAAAATCAGATAGATTTATTAAAAAAAGAAAAGAACTATATTAAAAATTCCATTGAAAATACCGGATACAAAAAGCCAGTAAATATTAAAAAAATAGAAAAACAAAAGAAAATGGAAGAAGAAGCTTTAAAAAAAATGGATAATTATCAAGATATTAAAACATATGAAGATAAAGTTATGGAAAATTTAAATAAAAATGTATTTTATTTTGATTTGGGAAATAAAGATGATTTTGGAAATTATGTTGATCAAGTTATTAATAGAAGTTTAAAGGCTTATAAATATAGACATTGTCATAATTGTTCTAGATTATTAACAAATGGGAAATCTTGTAGTTTTTGTCAAAAAAAACATCATTTGTATAGATATACCCAAAAAAAGAAAAACAAATAATTTTTTTTAGATAAATTTATTTTTTTAATTTTAAATATTGGTTAAAATTTGTTTCAACATATATAATACATTTATTTTTAAATTAGATTTTTTTATTTAATGGATTTATTAAAAAAATTAGTTAGAATTAAATATAATGATGATGAAAATATTCCTGAAATCCATTTAATAAAAAATGAGATTAAACATTATTATGATCCAATTAAAAAAAAATGGATTTTTGAAGGGGAAGAAGAAGAAGAAAGACAAATAGAAAAATTGCCTCCTAAAATTAATAATGTTTCAAAAAATACAAAAAATACTTATAAAAAGAGAGCTTGTATTTTTAATGATGAAATTATTATAAATTCAGGAGATAATAATAAAATTAATTCTTCTTATAGTGACGAAAATATAAAAACATACAAAAAAAGAAATGAAAATAATTTTGAAATAGTGAAAAATGAAGAAATATATTTAATTTCAAATAATAATATTGAAATAGAAAAAATAAAAAAAGAATTTATTCAAAAAATTTCAATAATAGAAAATGATTATGAGATTAAAGTAAATGAACTAAAAGAGACAGTTAAATTTTATCAAGAAAATTATGAAGAAAGTATTACTATATTAAAAGAAAAAATTAATTATTTTATTAATGAAAATTTAGAATTAAAATTAAATTTAGATAAAGTAAGAGATGAATTAAAATATAAAAAAAAAGAAAATGAAGGATATAAAAAATTATTTGAAGAATATAAAAAATTATTAAATGATTCAACAGTTACAAAGATAGATAATAAAATTATAGAAGACAATGAAAATTTAATGTTGATTTCAAAAATTGAAAAATTAGAATCTGAAAAAATGATTTTAAATAATGATATATTGGAATTAAAGAATGAAAATGAAAATAAAAATGTAGAAAAAGAATATTTTGAAATTAAATCAAATGAATTAAATAATCAAATAGAAAATATGAATAAAAAATTAATAAGATATGAACAAAAAATTGATAATCAAAATAAAAATTTAAGATTATTTATTAATACTAGAGATATTTTAGATAGACAAATTGATAGATTAAATTTAAAAATAAAAAGTTCTGATAATATTATTATTGAAAAAACAAAAATTATTTCTAAACTTGAAACTCAGATTAATTTAACTGATATTGTAGTAAATGATTTAAAAAATAAAACTAAAGTTTTGGAAGAAGAATTAAAGGAAAAAATTTATAATTATAATCAATTGTTAAAAGAAAGTGAAAAAGAAATTAATAATTTAATCATTAAAGTAACACAAGAGAGATATATTTATGAACAAAAAATAAAAACATTAAAAGAAAGAAATGAAGAATTAAAAAATACAATTTCAGATTTAATTATTTCTAATAAAGAAGAAAAAAATATTTTAGAAAAATATAATAATTTAATAAATGAAAATAGTGAAATTAAAAAAGAAATTATTGTATTAAAGAATAATCTTAAAAATTATAATCAAACAGAAAATAGAATTAAATTATTTATAAATGAATTAAAAAGTAAATTAAATTTTATTCAAGAAAATAATTCAAATTTAACAATTGATGATGTAGTGACAAAAATTATACTTAAAATATATAATGAAAATATAAATCTGTCACAAAAAATAAATACTAGTAAAATTAATATTTCATATTTAAATCAAGAAATTTTAATTCTTCAAAATCAAAAATTAATGTCTCAAGGAAAAATAATTTTTAATCAATCTAATTTAAATAAATTAAAAAATGAAAATAAAGAATTAAACAAAAGAATAGGTGATAATAATAAACAATTTAATCATTCTATAAAAGAATATGATTTACAATTAAATGATTATAAAAACCAAATTTTAGAATTAAAAAATAATTTCAATATTGAAAAAAAAGTTTTAGAAAGTAAAATGAATATAATAAAACAGGAAAAAAATATGATTGAAAATGAAATAAATTTAAGAAATAAAGAAAAAAATCTTTTAAAAAATGAAATTTCTTCTATAAATAATGAAAAAAATATTATAGAAAATGAGTTAAATTTAGTAAAAAGTGAAAATGAAAATCTTCAAATTAAAGTCAATAAAATATTAAATGATAATATAAATTTTAAAGAAATTATTCAAGAAAAATTCAAAAATACAATAGATGAAAAAGAAAAAATAAATAAAAATCTAATATCTCAATTAAATAATATTCATAATTCTCAACAAGAAGAATTAACAAATTATAGAAATAAAATATTATCATTAGAAAAAGAGAAGTTAGTAATTAAACAAAATTTTGAAAATAAACAAAAAGAATTAGAAAAAGAAAATTTAATTTTGAAAGAAAATATTAAATTAAATAAAACACAATTTGAAAAAGAAAATTTAGAAATAAAAAGTAATATTACTTTAGTTTCTCAATTAAAAAAAGAAAATCAAGATTTAAAAAATAATAATTTGTTAATAAAAAATAAATATGAACAAGAGAATAAAGATTTAAAGCAAAATATACAATTAATTAAATTAAAAGATGAAAAAGAAAAATCAATAATGAAAGAAAATTATAGAATATTTCAATTAGAATTAGAAAAAGAAAATGAGAAATTAAAAAAAAATCTTCAACTTATTAAATCAAACTATTTAAATAAAATAAATGAATTTAATAAAATAAATGAAGAAAATGAAAAAAATATTTCTGAATATCAAAATAAAATTAATTGTCTATTGAAAGAAAACTCAGATTTAAATTCAAAAATAGAAAAAATGATAAATTCAAATATCAATAAAATAAATAAAAATAAAAATGATATTCTATTATTAGAAAATAATTTAAATAAACTTAGAGAAGAAAATTCTTATTTAAAATCTAATATAAATCATATAAATGAAGAATATTCTTTAAAAAATAAAGAATCTGATAAAATAATAAAAGAAAAAATATCAAATATTTTATTATTAAAAGATGAAAATAATCAATTGAAAAATCAAGTTAACAATTTAATTTTAAATTTAGATATATTAAAACAAAATTATGATAATGAAATTAAATCAATTCAAAAATAATTGAATGAACAAGTTTCAATAATTAATAAATTAAATAAAGAAATTGATGAAAAGAAAAATGTTGAAAACGCTCAAATGAATAATAATAAAATAATTAAAAAAAATTAAAAATATTGATAAAATCATATGAGAAATTAACTAATTCAAAATTGACAAAAGAAGAATGTATAAATATAACAACAATATTTGAAATAAATATCAAAAATGAAATTACACATGAAAAAATAAGAATTCATAACTCAGAATAATTTATTTCTAAATGACAAATTGAAAAAGCAAAAAAAATAATTTTTTCATATTCTTCATTTTTTCCTTTATATCACAAAAATTTGTCATTTCCTTCTTTTCATCATTATCTTCATAATTTTTATTATCTTATTTTCATCTTTATTTTCATCTTGTCCATCTTCCTTCAAATCTTCATTTTCTTCATCACCTTCTTTTTCATCATTTTCTTCTCCTTCATCTTCATTATCTACCTTTTTCCTTAATATAATATTATCAGGTCTAATTTCCTCAATATTTTTTTGTCCTTCCACTCAAACAATTTATACAAGATTCATTTAATCATCAAACCTACCCTATAAGGATTAACCCTACAAAAAAATAATATCATATTCTATCCCATTAAAACAACTAAATTATCTCTATATTATTCAACTTCATCAATATCAGAAGTTAAATAATCAAAATTAAATAAACACCTTTATAATAAATATGGAAAAATCTCATTAGAAGGATTAATATTTTCTCATATTAATACAATTTGATATGAAATAGGAATAAAATTTTCATTAATATTTTACTATACGAACATCATTATCATGAGTACCATGATACCCAATATTCTATTATTTCTTTATTATTCTGTAGTATAACTTTATCAAATTATGCTTTTTATAATTTATCATTTATAGCAAGAGAA